>JAVCKT010095921.1:0-14022 GCA_032273925.1 Rhynchotus rufescens
TCCTGTATGAGTACTTCTCCTTTGAGTGAGCGCTCCCCCACAATGAGCACTCCTGCACGAGTGTGAGCACTTGTCCTGTTAATAGGCACACTCCCCGTGTTTGAGTGTGAGAACTTCCCCCTGTGATTGAGCACTCTGCCTTGTGTGTGAGCAGTACCTCCCTAAGTACTCATCATTTGAGTAAGCAGTCCCCCTAAGGGTGAGCACTCCGCCCAGTGTTAGTGATCATTGACCTCATCATTGAGCACGCCCGTGAGTGAGCACTCCCATCTGTGAGTGAGCACTCTCCTCATGAGTGAGTACTCCCACCTATGAGTGACCACTTGGCTCGTCCGAGGAGCTGTCACTCTGTCACCCTGAGTGTGCACTCCTCCCGTGAGTGGAGGGAGTCAGAACTTCTCCCTGTGATTTAGAACTCTGCAAGAGTGATCTCTTTCCTCATGACTGAGCATTCCACACGTGAGTGAGCACTTTGCCCCCCATGAGTGAGCACTACTCTGGGAAGTAACCTCTCCCTCTGTGAGTGACCACTCCCCCTATGAGTGAGCACTCCTCCTGTGAGTGAGCATTCCACCCCCTGGTGAGCAGGGAGTGATCTGCTCCCGTGAGCACTTCCCCCATGAGTGAGCACTCCAGTCGTGAGTGAGCACTCCGTCCCCACCGTGCGTTAGCACTACGACTCCATGAGTGAGCACTACCCCCATCAGTGGGCACTCCCCTTGTGAGAAAGCCCCCTGTGACTGAACACTCCACCCATGAAAGAAAACTCCCCCTTTGAGTGTGAGTGAGCACTTCACCCCTGTGAGAGAGCACTGCCCCCCGAGTGAGCATAGTCCCTGTGAGCAATCACTCTGCTGAGTGAGCACTCCCCTGTGACTGAGCACTCCCCTGTGAGTGTGAGTGATAACTCCCCCTGTGAGTGAGCACTCTGCCCTGTTTGAGTGAGCACTACACCTCTGAGTGAGCATTCCCTCTGTGTGAGCACTCTAGCCCCCCCAACTTAGCACTCTACCCATGAGTGAGTACTCCGATTACTCTGCCTGTGACTGAGCACTACCCTTGTGAGTGAGCACTTGCCATATGAGTGTGATTGAGAACTCCCTCAGTGAGTGAGCACTCTCCCTGTGTTAGTGGGCACTATCCACATGAGTGAGCACTCCTCACGTGAGTGAGAACTCCCTCCTGTGAGTGAGCTTTCCGTCCCACTCCAGGTCTCAGTTCCCCCATGAGTGAGCATTGCATCCATGAGCGAGCACTCCCACCCATGAGTAAGCACTCCCCCAGTGAGTGAAGGCTCTGCCCCATGAGTGAGCACTCCCCTATGACTGAGGACTCCCTTCCATGAGTGAGCACTCCCCCCATGAGTGTGAGGGGTTTAGCACTCCCCACATGAGTGTGAGAACTCCCGTCCTCTGAGAACTCGCCTCGTGTGAGTGAGCACTACTCCCGTGAGTGATCTCCCACTTTGAGTGAGCAGTCCCCCAATGAGTGAGCATTTCCAACTGTGAGTGAGCCCCTTCACCTTGGAGTGAGCACACTGCTTCTGATTCAGTTAGCACTCTGCGTCCGTGAGGGAGCACTGTCCATTTGAGTGAGGACTCCAGCTGTGCGTGAGCAGTCCACACATCCCCATCATTAGTTAGCACTCTACTGCAGTGAGTGAGCACTATGCCTGTGATTGAGGAATTTCCCTGTGAGTGAGAACTCCCCCTGGGAGTGAGCACTCTTGCCACAAAAGTGATTACTCGCGCCATGAGTGAGCACACGACCTCGTGAGTGAGTACAGCACTCCCATGAGTGACCAATCCATGTAAGTGAGAGTTGCCCCATGAGTGTGAGTGAGTGAGCACTGTGACTTATGTGAGTGAGCACTACCACCATAAGTGCTCCCCCTTAGCACCGTAAGTGCTCCCTCATACTCCCTCTGGGTACTTCCCTGTGTGAGTGATCAATCCATCCCTGAGACATAACACTCTTAGTCCATGAGTGAGCACTGCCCCTGTGAGTGAGCATAGTCCCTATGAATGATCACTCCCCTAATAAGTGAGCACTCTCAAAGTGAGTGAGTGAGGAAGCACTATGCCCTGCGAGAGTGAGCACTACTCCCATGAGTGAGCACTCACCACATGAGTGAGCACTCCACTTGTGAGTGAGCACTCTTTCCCCCATGAGTTAGAAGTCTGCCCCCGTGAGTGAGCACTTTCCCATGAGCGAGCACTCCCTTTGTGAGGCAGATCCCTCCCCTGTGAGTGAACAGTCTGTCATGCATGAGTGATCACTTCCTCATGACTGAGAATTCCACCTGTGAGTGAGCACTCCGCCCTCCTAGGAGTTAATATTCTGCCCCCTTCAATGAACATTCCCCGCCGTGAGTGAGCACTCTGCCTGCATGGGTGAGCACTCTCCCTGTGAGCGGGCACTACCATTGTGAGTGTGAGTGAGCAATGCTGCCATGAGAGAGCACTCCATCCCATGTGAGTGAGCACTCCGCCTGGGAGCACTCCCCTCATGAGTGAGCACTCCCACCTCTTAGTGAGAAATACCCTCATGAGTGAGCACTCCAAGCCGTGAGTGAGCACTCCCGCCATGTGTGAGCACTCCACCTGTGAGTGAGCACTCCGCCTCCCCATGAGTTAGCACTCTGCCCCCATAAGTGAACACTACCCTCGCGAGTGATCTCTCGCCCTGTGAGTGTCATTGAGAACTCTATCCCCATGAGTGCTCTGCCTGAGTGAGCACTACCCCATGAACGAGCACTTTACCTGCGAGTTATCACTGCACTCCTACCAGCGTCAGCACTATGACCCCATGAGTGAGCACTCCCCCCATGAGTGAGCATTCCACCAGTGAGTGAGAACTACACATGCTGTGAGTTAGCACTCGGCCCCCTGACTGAGTGCTCCCTCATGAATGAAAACTTCCTTGTGACTGTGAGCATGAGTGAGAACTACTCCCCGTGAATGAGAACTATGCCCCGCGAGACTGAGCACTACCTCCATGACTGAGCAATGCATGTGAGAACTCTCCTCCGTGTCTGACCAATCTGCCCCTGTGATTTAGTACTCTGCCCCTGTGAGTGAGCTGTCTCCCCTCTGAGTGTGAGTGAGCCCTTCCCACTCATGAGTGAGCACTCTGCCCCGTGTGAATGAGAAATGCCACTGTGAGTGAAAACTCCATCTGCCAGTTAGCACTCCCTGCTGTGAGTGAGCATTCTACCTGTGAGTGAGCACTCCACCCACCATGAGTTTGCACTCTGCCTCTGTGAGTGAGCAGTCACTTTGTGAGAACTCCCCTCTGTGAATGAGCACTCTGCCCCACACGAGTGATCGCTCCTACAATGAGTGATAATTCCACCTATGAGTGAGCACTCTCCCAGGGAGTGAGCACTCTGTCCCTGTGAGTACTCCAAAATTGAGGGAGCACTCCCCTCATGAGAGAGCACTCCCCCTCGTGAGTGAACACTCCTCCCGTGAGTGAGCACTCCACCTGTGGCTGGGCACTCCGCTCCCCCAGGAGTGAGCACTCTGCCTCCGTGAATGAGTACTGCCTGCTGTGAGTTAGCACTCTGCCCCTGTGAGTGAGCACTCACTGCACAAGTGAGCATTCTCCTCTGAGTGTGAGTGAGCCCTTCCCACCCTTGAGTGAGCACTCCGCCCGGTATGAGTGAGAAATACCACCCTAATTGAACACTCCATCTGTTGGTTAGCACTCTGCCCCGTGAATGAGCACTCCTACCCAAGAGTGATCACCGTTCCCATGAGTGAGCACTCTACCTGTGAGTCTAAGTGAGCACTCCTCCTGTGAGTCAACACTCTGCCATGTGTGAGTGAGCACTGCCCTCATGAGTGAGCACTCTCCCCTCGAATGTGACGGAGAACTCCCTGATGTGAGTAAGCACTCCTCCCCATTTGTGAGCAGTACTGCCATGAGTGAGCCGTGAGTGAGCCCTCCCCTCGTGAGTCAGCACTCCACTTTTGATTGACCACTCTGCCCCTCTGAGTTAACACTCTGTCCCCATGAGTGAGCACTATCCCTGTGAGTGTGCACTCCCTCTGTGAGTGAGAAATCCCCTGTGAATGAGCACTCTGCCCCTGTGAGTTAGCACTACCCCCATGACTGAGCACTCTCTCCAGGAACGAGTGCTCCCCCTGTCAGTGTGAGAGATCTAACCCGTGAGTGAGCACTGTGCCCTGTGTGAGAGAGCACTCACGCCGTGAGTCAGCACTCCCCCTTTGAGTGAGATCTCCCCCATGAGAGCACTCCTCTCACGAGTGAGCACTCCCACCATGAGTAAGCATTCCACCCATGACTGAGCACACCTTCCCGTGAGCACTCTGTTCCCATAAGTTAGCACTGCCCTCATGAGTGAGCACTCCCTTCATGAGTGAGTCACTCTACTTGTGAGTGAGCACTCCCTCCATTAATGAGCACTCCCCCAAGAGTGACCACTCCACTTGTGAGTGAGCACTCTGCCCCACTGTGTGTTAGCATTCCACTGCTGTGAGTGCGCACTCCACCCATGAGTGAGCACTCCACCCTGCACGAATGATCACTCCCCCATGAGTGAGTATTCCAGCTGTGAGTGAGTACGCCCCCCCATGAGTGAGCACTCCACCACTGTGAGTGAGCACTCCACACCATGTGAGGGAGGGAGCACTACCCCCGTGACTGAGCACTCCACCCACCCATGACTTCGCACTCTGCCCCTGTGAGCACTACCCACGTGTGAGAGCACTCCCCCGTGAGTGTGAGTGAGAACTCTACCTGTGAGTGTGCACTCCCTTCATTAGTGAGCACTTCTCCATGAGTGAGCACACTCCTGTGAGTGAGAACTCCCCTCTGAGAGTGAGCACTCCACACCGCACGAGTGATCACTCCCTCTATGAGTATTACAGCCTTAAGTGAGTACGTCCGCTGTGTGTGAGCACTCTGATCCATGATTAAACATTCCCCTCATGAATGAGTACTTTCCCTGTGAATGTGAGTGAGCACTCCGCAAAGTGTGTGTGTGCACTACCCCGGTAAGCATACCACCTATGCTTCAGCCGTCCCCTCTGAGTGAGCACTCCCCTGTGAGTGAGTAAACCCCCATGAGTGACAACTCTCCCCCGCTGAGGGCTCTCCTCGTGAGTGAGTGCTCCATCTGTGAGTTAGAACTCTGCCCCGTGAGTGAGCACTCCCTCATAAGTGTGCGCTCCCTCTGTGAGTGAGCACTCTCCCCTATGAGTTAGCACTCCACCCCGCACAAGTGATCACTCTCCCTATTAGTGAGAATTCCACCCATGAGTGACCACACTCCCCCCGTTAGTGACCACATTGTCCCCATGAGAACTCCGCTCTGTGTGAGTGAGCACTTTTCCTGAGAATGAGCACTCCTCCCATGAGTGAGTAGTCCTCCTGATGAGTTAGCACTCTGTCTCCAAGAGTGAGCAATCCCCTGTAAGTGAGCACTCCTCCTGTAAGAATTCCTCTCCATGAGTTAGCACTACACCTCGAGTAAGCACTAGTGCGTGAGCCCTCCCCCCATGAGTGAGAACTCCATCTGTGAGTGACCTCTCCGCTCCTGTGAGTGAGCACTCTGCCCCTGTGAGTGTGTACCCCCCTGTGGGTGAGCACTCCCACTTTGAGTGTGAGTGAGAACTCCCCTCCGTGAGTTAGAGTGATATCTCACATGAGTTAGCTCTACCCCCGTGTGTGAGCACACCCCCCGGGGGTGAGCACTCCATCTATGAGTGAGCACTCGCCCCATGAGTGCTCACTCCACCTGTGATTGACCAATCCACTCTGCAGGGAGTTAGCAATCTTCCCCTGTGACTACAAACTTCCCCCTGTGAGTGAGCACTCCCTGCTGGGTGAATGAGCATTCCCCCCATGAGTGTGAGTGAGAACCTCCCTAGGTGAGTGAGCACTCTGCCTCTGTGAGTATTACCCCAGTGAGTGAGCACTGATCCCATGACTACTCTGCTCCAGTAAGTCAGCCCTCTGCATCCATGAGTGCACACTGCCCCCATAGATGAGCACGCCCCTTGTGAGTGTGAATGAGAACTCCCTCCGTGAGTGAGCACTCTGCCTCTTATATGTGAGCACTCCCACCATGAGTGAGTACTCTGTCCTGTGAGTGACCACTCGCCCCCCCCCTCCCCAGGTGAGTTAGAACTCTGGCCCCGTGAGTGAGCACTCCCCCATAAGTGAGTGCTCTGTCCTCATAAGTGAGCAATCCCTTGTAAGTGACCACTCCTCCTGTGAGTGAGTATTCCCCTCCATGAGTTAGCACTCTACTCCCGTGATTGAGCATTCACCTCTGTGAGTGAGCACTCTCCCTGTGTGAGTGAGCTCTACTCCCATGGGTACTTATCCCGCAAGCACTCACCCATAAGTGAGCACTCCACCTGTGAGTGAGAACTGCTCTTTTGAGTGAGCACTCAACCCCACATTAGGGATCACCCTCTCCATGAGTGAGCATTCCACACATCTGTGTGCATGCCCCCTCAACTGAGCACTCCACCTCTGTTAGTGAGCACGCTGCTACCCCATGAGTTAGCGCTCTGCTCCGAGAGCGAGGAAGACCCCCATGAGGGAGCCCTCCCTCTTTGAATATGAGTGAGAACTTCCCCCGGTGAGTGAGCACTCTACCCTATGAGTGACCACTTTGCCCCTGTGAATTAGCACTCTGCCCCCATGATAAAGCACTCCCCGCATGCGTGTGCAGTCCACTTGTGAGTGAGCACTGTGCCATGTGAAAGCACTCCCCTGCGTGAGTTAGCACTCGCCCGATGAGTAAGCACTCCAACTGTGAGTACTCCACGCCCACCTGAATGAGCATTCCCCACGTGTATGTGAGCACTCTGTCCTACAAGAGTGATCACTCCCACCACGAGTAAGCATATCATCTATCATTGAGCACTCCCTCTGGAAGTGACCACTCCACCCCCGTGAGTTAGTACTCTTCCCCTGTGAGTGAGCACTGCCCCCGTGACTGAGCACACACCCAGTGAGTGTAAGTGAGCACTCTCCCACCATGAGTGTTCCACCCCTGTGTGAGTGAGCAAAACCCCCGTGAGCGATCACGCCCCCTGTGAGTGGTCACTCCCCCCATGAGTGAGCACTCCAGCTGTGAGTCAGCACTCTGACACCTGTGACTGAGCACTCCAACCTGTAAATGACCACTCTGCTCCTGTGAGTTAAAAGTCTGCCCCTGTGAGTGAGCACTCCTCCCGAGAGTGAGTACTCCCCCTATGAGAGTGAGTGAGCACTCCTCCCTGTGAGGAGGAGTTCCTTCTGTTCCCTGAAGGAACACTACCCCTTGAGTGAGCACTACCCTTGTGATGGAGAACTGCCATCATGACTGAGCACTCCCCCATGTGAGTTAGCACTTTGCCCTCTGTGAGTGAGCACCCCCCGCCTTGAGTGAGCCCTCACCTCTGTGAGCACTCTGCCCCTGTGATTTAGCACTCTGACCCTGTGAGTGAGAACTTCCCCTGTGAGTGAGCAGTCCCCCTATCAGTGAGACCTCACCCTGGTGAGTAAGCACTCTGCCTCACAAAAGTGGAGATGGGGATTAGTCAATGGTGGTCATAGATAATGTTTAAAAAGAGAAGTTGTAATTGTCTATAAAAACATGAACCTCTCCTCAAACAGCACGGATCTCAGGACAAACTGTAAGAGGTCTGCCAGCAGCGGCTAATAAAGCTTGCTTTTAAAATCACCAGGTTGACCGTGTGGATGATTACTGGGATTTCAGGCTAACATTTTGGGGCCTCATCCAGGATCCTGTAATCACCAGGCCCTCCCTGTTTGGGAAGGGTCATCCAACTCATTTCGCCAGGGGAACGCTTCCAGGGGGAGCGCTACCTGTTGACGTTCCAGTTTCCTGAATCTTGCCTTCCCTTGGTGACTGGGCAGCACTTCGCAAGCTTAGGAAGTTCAGAGGGAGTGCTACCTGACAATGTTTCAGGTCCCTGGATCTTGTAACCTTGAGGTAAGGGATCGTATGATCCATAAGGGTAAGGGGCACCCCAATTTGGTGGTGGACTGTGGGAGGTCTGATGAGACAATAACTCCCTGCCACTGGCACGCACTGGGACGCCACTGCGTTGCCTTGAGAACAGCTTTAGGTTTTAACAGGTTTCTCGTGGTTCGTGTTCTTTGTGTCTTTTTGTGTCCCTTTGTTTTTGTTTGTTGTGCTTTGTTTGTTTTATTCATCCCTTGAATCTGGACGGAATGGGACAGTCGAGCTCCATTCGCAAAGGACCTTTGAATTGTTTTCTGTCTAATTTTCCAAAATTTAAGAAATGTATCTTTTTAAATTATAAGTTCAGTATAAAATCTAACAGATTAAAATTATTTTGCAGTATGGAATGGCCCACTTTCAGCTTTGGATGGCCCCCTGAAGGGTCCTTCAACCCCAAAATAGTTCAAAAGATATTATTTGTCATCCTGGGGGAACCTGGTCATCCTGAGGAGATTCCCTATATTGTTCCTTGGAATGACATTTTAAAGGATCCTCCTACTTGGTTACAAATGTGCCTGGTGCAATGCAAAAATGGATGCCATATGCTGACTCTGAAGGCAGGCCAACATCAACTCCCTACCCTATCAGCACCCAAATTACCCATTCTACAAGAACCACTTGAGGACCCGATTCTACCACCCTATAGTGCTCAGAAATCATAGCCCCCCTTATCGCCGGATCAAAATGACAGTCCAGGGCGAGACCTTCTGTCTCCACCTCACACTAGGTGGGGACAGGTTTATGATCTGCAAAGGGCCAGTGGTGCTTCTTTCCCAGACTCCACTTGCCCACCAGCCCCGATGTTGCCTCTCAGGCAAGTCCCGGGAGGAAGTGGGAATGCATATATGTATGTGCCCTTCTCCACCATGGACCTGTATAACTGGAAGCAACAAAACCCTCCTTTCTCATAGGATGCTGGGAGCCGAATATCCCTTCTTAAATTTGTAATGTACAGTCATCAGTTGACATGAAATGATTGTCAGTAGCTCCTCCATGCTCTATTTACATTGGAAGAGACGGAGAGAATATCAAGGGGAGCTAGAGAATCAAAACCAAGTATAGAAAACCTGACTGAACATGGTCGTAGAAACGTTCAAAATGAACATGTGCCCCTCCAGCGGCCGGAGTGCGACTACCATACAGTGGACGGACAAAGGTCCATTGAGTTGTATTGGCAGTGTCTGATACAAGGGCCATCCTATAGATAGAAAGTTTTTGCAGGAACAGGGAAAAAGAGGTGGACTAGGAAGAACCCCTAGGCGATCAACCCTAGAGAGGGATCAGTGTCCAATTTGTAAAAGGAAGGGACATTGGAAAAATGAGTGTCCTTACTGAAATGTGCCGTCAAATTTGTGAGAAATTCTGTCTATGAGAGAAGAAAATGACTGATGAGGCCTGGGCTCTGTCGGCCCCCAAGAGCCCAGGGTAACTTTGAAGGTTCAGGGGTAACCAGTGTTGTTCCTGATTGACACCGGAGTGTAACACTCAGTACTTAAAGAACCACTAGGCCTCCTATCTCAGGAAACAACTAGAGTACAGGGTGCCACCGGATGGATGGAAAACTATAAATGGACCTCATTCCAAACGGTGGATTTACTGTAACCCACATGTTTCTAGTTATCCCTGACTGCCCATACCCCTTGATAGAGATAAATCCCCTGATAGATACCTTCTCCATAAAATGAAAGCCACCATTTTGTTTGAAGGGACTCAGGCATTAGTACAATGGGGAAATGACACGCCGAAGCTACTGGCTATAACTTGTCCCTTGAGAGATGAGTACTTACTTGTAAAGTCAGCAGGGGGAGAAGTTGTCCCAGATCCATTACTGGAAGAGCTGCAAAGAAAGACCTCCAAAGTGTGGGCAGAAACTAACCCTCCGGGTCTGGCCACTCACGTAGTTCTTGTAGTAGCAGCATTAGAAGCAACAATCAGACCCATACAAGTGAAGCAGTACCCAATTCAATCAGAAGCAATGCTAGGGGTTAAAACAAAACAAACCAAAAAAAAACATATTAACAGATTAAGAGAGGCAGGAATCCCCATACCGTGTCAGTCAGCATGGAATAGCCCTCTACTACTTGTAAGGAAACCAGGAACGAATGATTACCGTCCAGTCCAAGACCTTTAGAGAAGTTAACAAGCGGGCTGAAACAATACACCCAACCATCTCAAATCCTTACACGCTTCTAAGCCTCCTGAAGCCAGAACATAAGTATTATACTGTGTTGGACTTAAAGGGTGCTTTCTTCCCTATCCCCTTATCCTCCGCGAGCCAACCCTTATTTGCCCCTGAGTGGAATGATCCATCTGAAGGCTACTCCGGACACCTAACATGGAAGAGACTGCCCCAAGGATTTAAGAACTCACCAACAATATTTGATGAGATACTGCACAAAGATCTGGTTGGATTTAGACACAATCAGAGCGAGCATTCAGTCCGGAGTGAGCATTCCGCCCCCGTGATTGAGCACACCCCCGTGTGAGTAACTACTCTGGACCACTGTGAGTGAGCACTCTCCCCTGTGAGTGCGCACTCCCCACGTGAGTGAGCACTCCCTCGTGAGTGAGAAATCCCCCCTGTGAGTAAGCATTCCCCCCATCACGAGTGATCACCCGCCTCATGAGTGAGTATTGCACGTGTGAGTGAGCACGCGATCCGTGAGAAACACTCCACCCCCATGTGTAAGCAAGCCCCTTGTGAGTTATCACTCCACCACTGTGAATTAGCACTGTGAAATCCCCACCTTGAGTGAGCACTACCCTGTGAGTGAGCACTCCACCTGTGAATGTGAATGACAATTTCCCCCTGTGAGTGATCATTCTGCTTTGTGTGAGTGAACACTCCCCACTGCGAGTGATCACTCTGCCCTGCTCAAGTTATCACTCCCTCATAAATGAGCATTCCACCCGTGAGTGAGCACTCTGCCCCAAGAGTGAGCACTGCCCCAGGAGTGTGACTGAGAACTCCCCCTCCTGAGTGAGCACTCCACCCCATGCGAGAGAGCACTACCTCCGTGAATGAGCACTCCTCCTGTGAGTGAGTAAATCCCATGAGTGAGCACTCCACCCCATGAGTGAGCAACCCACCTCCGTGAGTGAGCCTTCTTCCATGTGTTATCACTCCGCCCCTGTGAGTTCGCACTCTGCCCTCATGAGTGAGCATTCCCGCTGTGTGTGAGCACACACCCTGTGAGTGTGAGAAATTCTCCCTGTGAGCGAGCACTTCACCTCGCACAGGTGATCACCCCTCCATTAGTGAACATTCCACCCGTGAGTGAACACATTCCTCCACTAGTGAGCACTTTGCCCCGATGAGTGAGCACTCCCCTCTCTGTGTGAACACTCTGCCCCACAGTGAGCTAGCGCTGTGCCCAAGTGAGTGAGCACTCCTCCCATGAGTGAGTACTATCCCCTCTGTGAATGAGTAATACCCCTGTGAGTGAGAAATACCCCGGTGAGTGATCCCTCCCCCATGGGCGAGCACTTTACCTATGAGTGAGAACTCCACCTCATGTGAGCGAGCACTCCCCCCATGAGTGAGCACTCCCCCTGTGAGAGAGCACTCCTCCCCCATGAGTTAGCACTCTTCCCCTGTGAGTGCACACTCCCCCTATAAGTCTGAGTGAGAACTCTCCCCTGTGAGTCCGCACTCTGCCCCGAACAAGTGATCACTCCTTCCATGAGGGAGCATTCCACCCTTGAATGACATCTCCCTCCTGTGAATGACCACTCTCCCCCTGTGAGTGTCCACTCCTACCCCGTGAGGAAGTACTTCCCCATGAGGACTCCCTACTGTGAGTGTGAGTGAGATCTCCCCCACAAGAGTGAGCACTCCATCTGGTGTGAGCACTACCCCCATGAGTGAACACTCTCCCTGTGAGTGATCACGTCCACCACAAGTGAGCACTCCCCACTGTGACTGAGCACACCACACATGACTGAGCACTCTGCCTCGCACAAGTGAGTACTCCTCCCATCTGTGAGCACTCCCTCTGTGAGTCAGAACTCTCCCCTCTGAGTGACCAGTCCTTCCTGCAAGTGTGATCACTCTCCCATGAGATAGCACTTCACATGTGAGTGAGTACTCCAACCCCATGAGTTTACACTCTGTCCCCATGAGTGAGCACTCCCTCCGTGAGTGAGCACTCCTGCTATGAGAACTATGTCCCCCAGTTAGTTAACACACTATCCTCGTGAGCGAGCACTCCCCTGTGAGTGAGCACTCCCCCTGTGAGTGAGAACTTCCCATTTTGATTGAGCACTCCGCCCCCGTGAGTGAGCACTCCCCCTTGTGAGTGACCACTCCAGCCCTATGAGTTAGCACTCTGACCACATGAGTGAGCACTCTGCTCATGAGTGAGCACTGTCCGCTGTGTGAGTGAGCAGCAAACCTATGAGTAAGCATTCCCACTTTGAGTGAGCACTCCCATCATGAGTGAACACTCCCCACTGTGAGTGACCACTCTGTCATGAGTGAGCACTCACCCTATGAGTAAGCACTCTGACCGCCATGATTGAGCACTCCTTCTCTTAGTGTGAGATATCTGTCACTTGTGAGTGAGCACTCCCATCTGTGTGAGTGAGCACTGCCTTCATGAGTGAGCACTCAGCCTATGAGAACTCTGCCCCCATATGAATTACCACTCTTACCCTGTGAGTGAGCACTCATCTCGTGAGTGACCACTCTGGCCCTATGAGTGAGAATTCTCCCCATGAGTGAGCACTCCATCGCGTGTGAGTGAGCACTCCTCCCATGAGAGAGGACTCACCCTTTGGATGACCACTCCACCCTTGTGAGTTAGCACTCTGCCCCAGTGAGTGAACACTCCCCCATGAGTGAGCATTCCACCTGTGAGTGAGCATTCCACCCTACACGTGAATTAGCACTCTGTCCCCATGAGTAAGCACTCCCCCGCCCCATGGTATTGAGCACTACCCTCTGTGGGTGACCACTCCACCTCTGTGATTTACAACTCTCTCCTCATGAGTGAATTCTCCCTTTGTGTGAAGGAGTGAGTGAGCACTCCCTCCATGAGTGAGTACTCTCCCCTGTGGGTGAGCACTTCGCACGCCCATGTGTTAGTATTTTGTTACCTTGACTGTGCACTCCCCTGTGATTCAGAACGCCAGTCTCTGAGTGAGCACTGCGTCTGCACGAGTGATAACTCCCTCCACGAGTGAGCATTCCACTCATGAGTAAGCACAACCCCTATGAATGGCGGGGAAGGTGAGTGGGGGTGACCACTCCATCCCTGTGAGTTAGCACTCTGCCCTTTTGAGTGAGCACTATCCCTGTGAGTGAGCAGTTCCCTCATGAGTGAACACTCCACCTGTGAGTGGGCACTTCACCCCCCATGAGTCAGCATTCTGTCCCTGTGAGTCAGAATTACCCCCTGTGAGTCAGCACTCCTCCCTACATGAGTTATCACTCCCCCATGAGAGAGCATTCCACCTGTGAGGGAGCACGCCCTCCCCTTAGTGAGCACTCTGCTTCCACGAGTTAATACTCTTCCTTGTGAATGTCCATTCTGCCTAAGTTAGCGCTCTGCCCCCATGCCTGAGAAATCCCTTGTGAGTGAGGACTCCGCCCATTAGTGAGCACTCCTCCCCATGAGTGAGCCTTCCTACCATGCATGATCACACTCCGAGTGAGTATTCTCCCTGTGAGTGAGCACTTTTCCCCACATGAGTGATTACTCCCACATGACTGAGTATTCCCTTGTGTGTGAATCCTCTGCCCCGTGTGAGCGAGCACTATCCTGATGAGTGAGCACTCCTGTCCACCGTGATTTAGAACTCCGACACCGTGATTTAGAACTCCCCGCTGTGACTGACCACTCCGCCTCTGTGAGTTAGCACTCTGCCTTCATGAGTGAGCACTCCACCTGTGATTGTGAGAGATTTCACCCACTGAATGAGCACGCACTGCTGTGAGTGAGCAGTGCGTACCCGTGAGTGAGCACTCCCTCCTCTGAGGGACCACTCCACTCCTGTAAGTTAGCACTCTG
>JAVCKT010095922.1:0-11715 GCA_032273925.1 Rhynchotus rufescens
AAGCTGATAAAAAAGAGGACATCACTGAAGAACAATTGAAGGATCTTTTTGAATGGGGGGGGGTGTAAAGATGTAATGCTCTGAGCACTGCCACAGTCTATGATTTAGAAGTCTGGGATGGACTTGGGGTAGTGTTGTGGGATTGGGCCACCCGAGATGACCAGACAGCTAAACGCCTGCTGGGCCCCTGATGCACGGCTTATGAGGCGTTACGGGAGTATACCGGAAAAGGAGATAGGCTGGTGCCTTCGGCTCCCGCCATGGCCTCTGTCCCACTGTTGTATGCTGGTATGATGACTGAGGAGTTACCGTACCCAAGGAGATGGGGCGGATTCACGCCTGATCCACAGTGGGACAAAATAGGGAAAGAAAGTTTAAAGAATTCTAAGGGGATATTTGCGTACCCCTCAGATGAGGGAGAGGAACGAAAGGCACAAGATCATGTTGTGAATTTACAAAGGGAGGCAGAGAAGGCGGGAGACAAGGAAGTACTTAAGGCTTTGTCAGGGTACCCAGTAATGCAGGATGCAGAAGGACGCCCCAAACATGTACTGACAGAATATGCATTCTTGAAAGACCTAAAAAAGGCAGTCGTGGATTATGGCTTATGGTCGCCTTCTGTACAACAATTACTGAGGGGAGTGGCTACAGATAATTGGTGGGTGCCTAGTGATTTTCAGTTGGCTTTTTGTCTAATCCTAACCCCAATGCAAATGTCTGTAGTAATGCAAGAGGCTAAAAAGCTTGCAAATATAAAGGTGCTGGATATCCTGCATGACCCAGAATTGCATGGAGTTAATGCTGCTGCATTGCTAGGGGAGGATGCGTTTTCACAGCTTACCAGAACCGGGCTAATGTCACCATGCACAAGAACTTGGCATGCCTCCACCTGCAGAGGTTCACCACTAGTGACGAAGGCGTCTACCTGTGTCAACTGAAGGCCACTGATGACTACACCATCAACCAGACAAAGAACATCACTGTCATCAAAGACAAACTTGAGAAATGCACCGGCTGCAGCCGGCAAGATCGAGGAGCCATAAAGCAAGACAGGCAAGAGGCAACACGCCTTCTGGTGATTGGACTATTGCGAGTATGGGGCATGGTCCGGTCAGGTGTTATGGATAAAAGGGAAGAGTTACAGCCTGAAAGTGGCTATTTGTTCCCTCCCACAAATGGTCCCCTGTGATTCCTTGGAACAACCAACACCACAAGACCTCATTATCTTCCTCACCTTGATAGGTGGCCTGTAATAAACACTCACCACACTGTGGCTAACATCACATCAGCCTGCCCTCTAATCCTTACCCACAAACTCTTAACTTGCTTATCACGCACCCCTAGACTGAGCTTCATGCATTCCAGATGTTCTTTCATATAAAAAGCAACTCCACTACCTCCTCTTTCCAGCCTGTCCTTCCTAAAATGTACATCACCATCCAAGACAGCACTCTAATCATTTGAACTATCCTACCATGTCTCTATAATTGCAATGAGATCATGACCGAGGGATCGCATGCAGATCTCCTGTTCTTCCTGTTTATTCTTCATGCTTCGTGCGTTGGTGTACAGGCATTTCAGGGAAGTAATAAAATATACTTTTAAGCGTCGGTAATTTGAAGGGGTATAGGGAGACCACCATCGTAATACCTTGGAAATAAGAATGTTTCTTCCCTCTCTGCTGTGCGTTTTATTCAGTGACTGTTTAGTCCCATAAGGTCTAAGACTGGGAGGTTTTTGCATATATAAGCACCATAAGAAGTATAAATGAAAATAGGCAAATTAATAAAATTATTATTCTTTTTATCTTTAACAACTTTAAAAATTTATTCTTTGAGTCAAAGATATATGGAGACAAAAATCAATAGGTAGCTGCTTAGGGGCCAGGAATCAGCCCTTTGTCTGTTAGACACTGACCACTGCATAAAGAAATATACAAGTTAGAAAAAACAAAGGGACGGTGGTGGAAAAAAAAAATCATTTATTAAGCTGTAGCAATTGGGGAAACAATACAGTAAGAGTCAAAGGATAATGCCTATTGACCAGACTGAAACAGTTTTTGCACTTGTGGTCTGAGAGTGTGTCTGCATGTGCTGCCTGTCCTTGAATAGGATCCGAAGTCTCCCCAGGCAGAAACATTTCAAAGCCAGCTAAAAGAGCGTGCATTCCTGGCTTTAAGCACAGTAGGAAATTTACTTAGCTTTTGTCAGCTAGAAGTCACTGTTCTGTACATCATGCACATTAAATTTGGCAGCCTTTATTCTCAAATGAGAACTGCAGTAGCAATAATTTTATATGGTTATTTTTAAATGCACATAATACAATTGTGAAATATGTTCTGTATAGCTTTTTAAATTCCTCCCACCAACTGATGTGACATTAATGGAGAATAACTATTTTTTTTTCAGACTTGACCAATAGGCATGCTCTTATTAGCACTAGCAAGGGAGAGTCCAGAGAGACTGCACGTAAACCTTTTTGCTCACAGAAATGCCTTTTATTCCTCTTGCTTTCCTGTCCTGTGTGGGCCCCCCTTTACTGCAGATATTTAGCAGATTCTTATTAGAGCACCTTCTGCATAATAACATCACTGGTTAAAAGGATGAGAAGTCATTTTACCACAGCTTACAGTAATTTGGTGGATGCTTGTGCTTTTCCATTCGTGGAAGGAAGATGATCTCTGGATCGACATAAAAGTGAGAATATTGTATTCTCAAGTTTAAAAAGATTTCAGATGATTTTAAATGACATAGATTGGAATTGCTATTTTTTATCCTTTGGCTTTACTTTTTATTATAGAATAGGACAAAGTGACAGTGCACTGTCACTTTAAAAATTAAGCTAACAAATACAAACTTCTTCCTTGGTTTCTCTCCATATATCTTCCAGGTTGACTTTCAGAACTCTCAGTAATAACCTTCTCATGCTAGTCACAAAAAAGACATATTTTACTGAAAATGCTTGATGTTCATCAGTTGTGCCCTGCAGACAGCTAGACACCAAAACTTGCGAGAATTTTACAAAATCCGTGTTAATGGTGAATGAATTTTATTATCCTCAGCTACACTAGTGGACTGAGTGGAGTCTTAAAATTGTCTCTCTGAAAGAGATATTTTATAGAAGAAAATGTAGTTTAAGTCACCCTCAAATTAATAGCTTTTGCAGCTTCCAAATATGGCAGTGGTAGACAAGGACCATACTGCCATAGGCACAAAACGCAAAAAAAAAGTTAATAGGGGGCTTTACTGTGTAATTCTTCCTAATTCTCTCTACACTATTTGGGCACAATGCGGGCTCTATCTACTGACTTTGTCTTCTTTACTGTCAAAGAAGTTGGAGTTATTTGTGTCAGTTATTGTCAGTTATTGTGGTTGTCTTCTAACCATCATAAGCACGTATAACATGCTTAACTTTTGTTTATCATCGGTCTAGCGAAAAGTTTGCAATTAAATATATGTCAAGAATGACTTAGTATAGCTGAAATGCTGAATTTTATATTAGGTCATTATAAAAGTGTAATGTACATTTGACAGATGATTTTTTAAATATACACAGAGTGATATCATTAATATTGTCATTTTCTAGCTGATTGCCAATAGTAGCATAGGTAATGATGAGAAACGAGAAAGTAGATATTCGTATCATATGTAAGCTATTTGAATCAAGCTAAATATTATCTCTGTTCTAGATCTATGATCTAAGAATCATCTAAGAATTTGAAGTGCAAGATCATCATATCCACTGGAGAAGGTAAATACACTGCAGAGGTTTTGAAATGATATTTGGCTGCTATCTTCAATATCCTACAGAATTCATATTACGAGGACTATGTAAGGAATTTGTTAATATCTCCTACAACATAAGTCAGAGAGGAACTGAAGGTCCAAGCCTGTGCTTATACAGTGCCACTAGGCACATGGACAGAGAGAGTAGATGACAGTCCCAAGGGTGGATTTTCATGGCCATGTATGTATGTAACGTTATAAGAAAATGCGAGTTGTCATTTCTGACAGCAAACTGAGCATTAGTGAACAGAATTTTTCCATCATACTTTCTATAGAAATTTGTAGAATCTTGGAGTCCCTTGCTAGGAGCATGGCTTTGCATTAATTCCTGTTGAATTTTATAATGCTGCTGATGCCCACACTTCTTGTTTAGGTCCTTTGAAATAGACTCTCCAAAGAGGTTGTGGAATTTCCTTCTTTGGAGATCTTCAAAACCCACCTGTGCCATGAGCTCTAGGTGTACCTGCTTGAGCAACGAGTTTGGACTAGATCAACTCTAGAGTTACCTTCCAACCTCAACCTATGATTCTGTTATGCAGTCCTTCTGGATGGCAGCCCTGTCCAGGGCTCGACCACCTCCCAGTTTGATATGGGTGAGAGTGCACTTTGCCATTTCTTCCAGGTCTAAGGTAAAGATGTCAAATCTATGACACAGTGGCCCATTAGCCATTTACATCTTAACCTAATAATTCAGCTCTTTTTCTTTTTTTTTTCCCCCCTCTTTTTTTTTTCTCTCTTTTTCTCCTTTTCCTCTTTTTTCTTTTTTTTTTCTACTTTTTTCTTTTTTTCTTATTTCTTTTTTTCCCCCCTCTTCTTTCCTCTCTTCCCTTCCCTTGTTCTCTCTTCCTCTCTGTTTTCTCTCTCTCTCTTTCCTCTTTCTGTCTTTCCTCTCTCTCCCTCCTCTTTTTTTTTTCTCTCTGTCCATGCATCCAGACAATGCCAACACAGCTTTGATAAATGAATCTACAATAGAGAAAGTGTCAAAAATTTTGTTATACCCAAAATAAATGACATCCATTCTCTCCTTATTCACAAATCAAGACCTAGAAGTTTGCCAGATTTGATTTACTCTTGATATACCCTTGCTGAGAATTTGCAATCACATTTTCTCCTTCATATGCCTGGAAACAACTATGAAGAGGACTTGCTCCATGGTTTACCTAGGTTCTGAAGTGATCTGCCTGTAGTTCCTCAGAATGTCCATTAATTTTTTTTTTAAAGGTGACTACAACTTCTACTTTCCTCTAATCATAGGAGATTTCTCCTGAGATACGTAACTTTTAAATAAAATTATGAAGAATGGCCTTACTCTTCGACATTGACATGGTCTCTTAGCACCCTTGAATGCAGCCTGTTGATCCTACAGACTTATTGAGGTCAAAGTCTGTGAAGTGATCTCTGACTCATTCCTCATGCACTACTGGTAGCTCTCATCCTTGAACCCTTTCTAGAGGCCTCAGAGACCTCATAGGTGGAAGGTATCTAACAGCCTACCAAAGTAATTGATGCAAGTTCCCATTTGTTCCTAATTCTAAATTTAAAATATTTAATTGAAATTGACTGTATTAACTGAACAAAATAAACAAAAGGATGGGTATTATGCAGCCATTATTATAACATAGAAATTATAACATTCAGGAAGTTTTGAAAAAGTGCTAGTGTTTATAAATTATATTTGAAGTAACATGTCTTTGGGTGTTCAGGAAACCTGCTTTTAATAAATCATTGCTCAGCAGCAAGATATTTTGTGTGTGAAATGAGGGGATAACTTGTATAATTGTCATAGTACTGTCATTTTTCTTTCATTTCCAACCTCTTTTCCTTCCCCAAGCACCTTCTTCCCCATTTTGTAAAGGAAGTACCTCTTAAAGAGAATGTTTATATGAAAGTACAGAGCAGAATGCTAATTTGTGCATGTTTGCAAATTTTTCTCAGCAAATTTCTACCCTGATAATTCGTAAATTTAATCAACTGCAAATCTATGTCTATAGATTCACTGCATAGACAGAAGCTCGAATTTTCTCACAACTGTCTTATGGAAAGTAAGATTAGAGAATAATTTCTTGTGCCAATTGGAACTAAATGGTCATACGTTGAAAGGTAATTACCATACCATATCCTAGTGAACTGTTGCCTGCTGACTAAACTTAATGATATTTGAAGATAAAGTGAATTACTTCAGAACTGAAGTGAGGTAATTGAGCAAAGGTAGTCAGCTATTAGAGCTTAACTGGTGCATGATAATTCATTAAGCCGTGGTAATTCAATTGATTTGGCTTATTCAATAATAAAATATAGGTAATACTCTATTATGCTTATGCAAATTAAAAATCCATAGGTTTTTCTTTATGATTTTACCAGCATATACACTTCAGTATTGTTTCTGTGATTGTGAATACCAACATTTCTTTGCTTTTTAAGATACATAGAAACAAGCTAAATTTTGGCAGTAAGGATAAATTACTAGGAACTAGGTATGAATCAGAGAAAATGTGTTTGATTTTGGTGGAACATGTCCAGATTTATAGCTGTATAATATTCTTGTGGACATCAGTAGAAATATTACCAGTAACTGCTATAAACCCACTAATCCTCTCAGGGTTATAATGTAATACACCTCTAAGATATGTGCCTACCAACACTGTGTTTCACTAGCAGTGAAGTGAGCTGAAGATTTCCAGTATTGTATCTCTCAATTATCTTTCTCCTTTGAGAAATAATAACTGATCTGGAAAAATAAATATCAGTATATATTTACAACTAATAGCAGCAAATGTAATTCAGTGTTCCCTGTGGTACATTTAGTGCTCTATTAATATGATTTCTCAGGAGGAAGAAAGTGAGGAACAACTATTATTTCTGTAATGCTTAAAAAAAAATTTCATAAGAAAACTTTATGACTTCAATGTGTTGTCAGAGCTGGAAAAATAGGAAGTATAGTATAAATCCTTGAATAAAAGCTCACAGGCACAATGCATTGTTATGTGTTTGCAGTTTTTTAACTTGAAGAACAAAGCATCAGGGTTATAAGCAAAATATCTCAATGACCTTAATTTCTTTTCTTGTAGAATCATTGCCCAAGATCAGGGGCATCCTACATTATTAAATTGCATATTTAATTCATTATCAGTACTTTCCCTCCCAGTTCCAGTAGGACAATAGCTTTCTGCTGCAAAGTGTTTTGGTCTCAAACTTCAAGTATCTGTCTTTTTCATGTATTTGCTTAACCCATCTGTTGTGTCATTTCTTAATTAAGAAGCGTCCCCTGCAGTTGCCAGTGAGGACATTTTAAATTCTGTTACGCTTCTCCATAGCATTAGGACCAATGATAGAGTATCAGGTTTTAGGACAGGAGAAATATACGTCAGAACAAAGAACACAGCATATAAGTACAGTTCAAAAAGTGGAGTTATACCTTTTCTTTAGATAGTTGGTAGAGGGTACTCCAGGAGAGAGCAAGAGCTAAAGTGCTGACAGATGAAGTCCTACAAAACAATCAATAGTTAACACTTAAATCTTTTCATTTATTCTCTTTTAGCATAATGCATTAGTTTATACTTATTTTATATTTATCTCATTTTACAGAGGTATCTCAGTTTATAGAATTCCAAGGACTATTCATTCTAAATTCCATTTCAGAGTATATGCATTTCTGCAATATAATTTGCTGAAACAACAATCATTGTACAGTACTGAACCAGTACAGTTCCTGCAAAATTTTTTGACATCTCCTCTAAAATACTCTAACAGTACAGTGATGCTGCTACTCAAAACCAAAGGATATTGGTGTATGTGTATGATATTTTGCCTACTAGTTGCAGACATTGAACGAAGAACAAAGAAAAGAAGCATCTGATGTATTGATAATGATGTCAGATGTTAGCAGCAGCAGTGCTATATTACACTGAATGATGTCACTTATGGGCCTAGTCTTGAAAATGTTAGTTGTTCATAACTACCCTTATATTTTCTGTGGATTTTGCCTCACTAAGTATTACAAGTTAATGTACTGCATAAACTTTTTTACATTTATAAACCAGGAAGAAGAAGAAACTCAGGAAAAGTAAAGCAAACACTCAACAGTTTTTAGGGTATTAATAGTGAATAATGTTCTACAACTAAAAGTGAAAGACAGATTTTGTTTTACTCTCCTTTTTACTATTTATTAATACTAAATATGCTAAGTGAACATAACTTTCAAATTATATATTTTTTTGCAACTTTGAGGTTTTTATTTAGATAGGAATAAAATCTAAGTATTAAAATGTGTGGCAAAGATTTTTTTGTAGTTAGATCAAGCATCATATGAGCTAAATATGTAGATTAGCCATATAGTGTATTATGGTATCAACAGATTGCTGCAGTTAATATCAAATTATTTTCATTATATATCTTCACAAATGCCCTTACATTACAGACTACTATTTTCTCTTTTTTTTTTTTTTTTTCTTGATTACATTAATGTGATAGAATTGGATGTTTTCAGTCCTGCTGAGATTCAAGTATATTCCAGATTAGTTTGGTATACATCCAAAGATTTTAATAATTAATACTGGCAACCAGAAAATGCCAATATGACACTTCTTCAGTGAGCAGGTCTCAGACTTGCTCAGGAAACTAAGCCAAGGCTTTCCTTGCTTTCTGATGGGTATTTTGGACAAAAGGTGTTGTGATCAGAGATACCAAAAACTAGCAAGCTGGTGCTGTAGTTTTGATCTAAAACCTAATCTGAGAACGTTCCTTGTTTTCAGCCCACAACACCCTCTTTACACTAAAAACTACAACATTAAAATTACCTACAAGACAGATCATGCTAAGGTAAAACAAATACAGTTACTAGCTTAATAAGAATTAAGCTTGAAAATCCATTGCAATTTTTAAGAAGTTAAAGGCAATAGACTATAAATCAAACTATGTATAATTTACTTAGAATATCTGCAAACCTTCCTTTCCACAATATGCCTTAAACAGTAGCTTTTTAGCTGAACAAGCAGTTCAGCGCCCTTATCCTAGATCTAAATGACATTCTGAGGTTAAATGTACTAAGACAGTGGGATAATCCATTGTCTGGAAGGACTTTAAAATATACTGGGTTCAGAGAAGTTTGCTTCTAAGTATCTCCAGTTTCCTCCAGGTCACTGACTATAGATCTACTTCACCTAGGAGAGTCTGACAGAAGGTTAACTGGACATTTTTATCCTGTATCCATAAGCAAATTTTCCAAAGGGCATCTTAGCATGACATGAAAATTTCCTGTCAGGAGCATAAATGTCCAGAGCCTCTTATCTTATCTGCCTATGTCATAGCCTCAGAATGTGAAGTGCAGACAACTATATAAGTTTGTTACAATTTTAGAACAGTTCAGGTCCCAGCAGACATTCCTTTAGGATGGCTGCCAGCATATACCAGAGGTGAAATATAGAGAAACTGGCAGCAGGATATTAAATGAAAAGGTTAGCTTTCAGACAAGCCCACTTACCCAGTAGAACAAATAGGGCTATGGAAAAGGGACCAGGAACTACAAATTCAGCAGTTTGAGGCTCTTCTTTAAGGATCCAAGACTGGCAATGGCAAAATCTATCTAGGATTGATATCAAAAAAGCATACAGGAGTGACTGAGACATTTGAGTAGTTGTTCATTAATTATGATATTCCCTGTTTCTCTGTTTACAGAGGCTGTATTTCTGTTGTGAATTCAGCCTTATTACTCCTGCTTGCAGAAATCAAATTAAATAGACATGCTAATGGTATTACCAATCTCCATTATCCTTTTATCCTTTTTTTATCCTGCAAATACTGCTGTAGTTTTTTTAAGATGACATTACATGTTATAGCTGGGTCAGTCAAACAGCCTATTGCCTCCAGAGAAAATGTCCTTCCTTCCCTTTTGTGTTTCTATGACCCTTTATATCTTAACCATACCATAAAACTGAAAATTTTTGTGGTGTGATTTTTCAGTTAGTTTAGCAACTTGTATCAGCTTAATGAAAAAATCAGGTGAATAGCACGACTGGTGTTAGGAGGAGGACAGGCAAAAGGAGTAAGAGGAGACAAAAGGGAAATGGATCATCTTTCAACAACACCTCTGCTGAATTTAAGAAGTATTCCAGTTTATGGAGATTACTCTCATTATAAAGATACATCTGTTCTATTTTCTGCATGACTACAGTGTTGTTCATATTTTTTCTCCAAGCCTGATCCTTCCCAAAATTATTTTATTTTGTTGATATTCCCTTTTTTGAAAGTTGGTGGGTACATGATGTTTGTTCCTAAAAAATAAAAAAAATAAAATAAAAAAAAGGTCTAGTGAACAGTATGTTAACTCATCAGAAAAAAAAAATGAAGTATGCTATCTCTGACAGAATTCTCTCTATTGGGAAAAAAAATACATCTTTAATCTGACCCAATTAAAAATGTTCTTAACTTTTGTTCTATGTTAAACAATCAGTTTGTTGTCACAGAAATTAGTTAATATGATGAGCAGCTTCCAAAACTGTAGGTCTCCTGGGTTAAAATGTAATCTTAAAACATGAAATATGATGGGTTTATAGTACCATAGTGGTGTATTTAATACTAAAGAAATATATGTTAAGGGAGAACAATTTGTACTCTTTGTTCCCTTACCTAATTCAGGATCACACCTAAAATGGTTGTCTGCATGGTAACAGAAAAACATATTTTTACTTATTCTGTTATCTGCTGGTATCTCTCATTGTATTTTTCCTGCTTAGCCACACTTAAGTGTCCCCATGAGATGGGAGCAAAAAGAGACCTTTGGGACGTGAGCTATCCAACAAATTTTTTGAACCACTTTCTGGATTTGAGGGTGACTGATAAGAATTTCACCTCTTTAACCACACTGGCTTAACTATCTAAATATTTTCAGACAGTTATAGGTGATACTCTTAGCTAGAAACACCTCTGATTTGTTTTTTTGCACAAAAGCAACCCGTTCAAATGATGTAAATCATTTTTCTTAATGATTATTTTATTTAGTAGTATTTAGTAGTAGAATGTAGAGGTTTTTTTTATGGTGGTTATTAAAACATCTATTCTGGTTCAGTTCAGGCCTGTAATTTTTAATGAATTTGGGAGAATCTGGAGACATTCTAAATTTGTTAAAGATGTTTTGCTTTCAGGATAGTTCAATTTTGTAATATGCACAACATTTCTGTCTCAGGAAGCAGCATGCTTTGCTTAAAGTAGTGTTTCTTGAAGGAATCTTAGTCAAACATATGTAAGAACCTATTTAGACAAAGTAAATGAAACATACAAATTTTGTCACCAGGCCACATCCTATGATTAGTTCTAGTTGAATATTATTTATGGAACTGATAACTTCAAGTGGAGAATTTTTTTTTCCCCTATTTACGAAAGTGGAAGTGAAAAGAGAACTAGTGTGTTATGCTGTTCTGCGTATGAATCCTGTTGATTTCTGTGTGCTGCGATTTGGATTAGTTTCACTTCTGGAAACTTCACCTCCCCTGTGAGGGATTTCTTGTCACACACATGCAACATTGCAAGACAACTATCCTCTCTCACTCACTGTGCGAAAACATTTGATGCTTCCCCCAAAAGGAAGGTGGAATTAATAACCACTGTACCAGTCTTTGCTGTGACCGTCATACATAGTGTGGTCCTATTTACAAACCATCTATGCCAAAGAACAGAGAGTTAAAGAGATCTGCTGCCTCTGTTCTTTCCTGTCCAGAAGGATCTTTTGCCAGTAGTCGTTCACTGCCCTGAGCAATAACATGAAAAGGCAGCTTAATGCAAGGCCTTGCACTTGTTTTAAGGTTAATATTGCTCATAGCTCACAGTTGATTAGATTAGTCGTGGTTTGGGTGAGAATTTCCACACACACACACACACACACAAAAGAAAAACCTAGTTTTTTAACATCTTAGCATTTTAAATGTTTTATCCTCAT
>JAVCKT010095924.1:0-14006 GCA_032273925.1 Rhynchotus rufescens
CTAAGCTTGAGCAGTGTGCAACGTTGTGGGGTGTAGTGTGTATGGTGGTTGGCTTTCCTCTTTGTTTATGTGCACAAGCATCAGGCAATTCCCACTTTTGAAAATTTGGTCTAATTTCACTTGCAAATATAAAGCCATTGTAACTTAAATGTGGAATCTGACCCAGTATCCAAACATGCGAGTGTCAGAATTTTGACCTCAGTTGCAGGCATGGCTGGCACCTACTCACACAGCATTTCAGAGTTGAATGTGCTCTCAGTATGGCCCAGCTATATATGCCATGAGAAAATAATGAGGATTCCCACAGTATATTAGTGTGAAGTTTTTCCCCTTGCCCTCCTCCCTCCTACATCTTTGCAGTGAGCAGCTCTGTAGCTCTCAGGGTGCAACAGGATGACTTTTGTTTTGACAGTACATTGTGCATCTAACAGTCTGCCTGCTATGTGGAGGGATTCTTTCTAGATCTGATACCTGCTCACAGTAGGGTAGCATATGTTTGAAAGATCTCTTGCTGGTTAGTACTTTCTCTTGCATGAGCGCTGCCTGCCTGGGCTCTTCTTGGGTTTTGTTTTTGTAGCCTCTCTAGTAGGAACAAAGATATGTTTCTCTTTAAAACATAAAGCTGGTAGGTTTCCCCTTGCTTTGTGCAAGCAAAGATAAATCAGACTTTTATTTATAAAGAAATTCTGTCAGCATCCCCATCCCAGCTACTGTAACTTTGGCACTGATCAGCTTACAGCTTTCTTTTCTTTTTCCACTATTTTCTGTGCATAGCATAACTTTGAATCTTAGTTGGTATTCTACACCTCAGAGTTAGTTTTCTTATTAGAAAGTATCTACCTGCCTGTGCCATAAGGAGGACCACTGTTACTCAGGTGATTAACTTTTTTTTTTTCCCACCCCATCATTGAAAAATGTGTAAAACCTAGTACAAAGAAAAAGCTTGTGGAAAAAGCAGTGGGAATGGTGCGTTGGCTCAGGATGTGTTGGCGTATAACCTCCTCAGACATTGACTATGAGTATTCCTATTTCTTTGCCTTTGTGGTATTGCAGTGTAGGACAGCTTCATTGCTGAGGACTTGAGATGCAGTTGGAGAATACTTGGAAACAAACACAGCTGAGCTGGGAGATAATCCCTAACAGGGAGGAGAGAAACATGATGCCTGAGCTCTTCAGGGAAAAATGGAAAGGTGAGCAAGTGTAAAGAACTGTTAATACATCTTCCTGCAACTGGATAGACAGAATTCATTGGAAATGGCCTTTCAACAGGAGCAGAGACAGGAAGGAAGGACAGCAGTGTGACATTCTCAGGTGGCACTGTGCCTGCAGTTCTTCTTGAGGTGGGAGTGCTGATAGTGACCTGGAAAGGCAGACTTTAATTGCTTTCATTTTGACTCCAAAGTGATGACAAAATAGTTTTTACAGGATTTTATACCTGCATCTGGCAGCAGTTTCACCTCACAAGTATCACTTGGAACCAGCAAGGGATTTCACTGTGCCCTTTAGTAGGGTTACTTTAATACTAGCTTCCAAACAGCATTATAATTTCAGTCTTGATTTGTAAAAGATGCTTTTGTTCTGGAGAATAGGAGCCAGGTTGCATCAGTGGTTGCAGAAAGATCTGATCTTAAGGCTAAGTTGCATTGCAGATGAGGCAGACGAGAAGCTTGGGGGTGGCTTTGTAAATCAGCAGTTGGAAAACACTTTTCTCCATGGTTGCAACATGTCTCAAAGTCTTATAAGCTAGCCAGTGTCTTTACGGTTGATGTCATGGATGTGGTTGATTTGGTTTGTTTATGTATTTGTAACTTGTATTAGCAATAATAGTTCTGCAATCCTTTTGAAAACACTTTGTAAATATGGTGGAGCTGCAGGTTCTTTTCAATTCAATAAAGTCACCTGAAATAGAATTTCATTTGGCTTCATTCTGTCTCTTTTCTACTCCCTTCCACTTGCTATTTCCTTTTGAGCATTGATTGGTAAATAAAGCTGGCCCCGAGCTACTATCAAGCTGTCTTCTTTCAGATGTCATGAAATCATATGACACATGAAATGAACTGATGCCATTTCAGTTGCGGGATAAAACAGCGTTAGAGCAAACATGCTGTCTCACTTGCTTGTGAAGAAGCTGCACTAGAAGGAACCATGTACCTGTTGGAAACTCCAAGGGGATGTGGTTGGGAACAACATGTTTAAACATACTCTGTGTTTAGTTCCAGAACACCAGAACTAAGTAAATGCTCATCGTGTTTAGTATTGTTTCCACCCACCAAATAAGAGTTGTTATTATATGATGGTCTGTCTGAAAACATAGCTCAAGGATACACTCCACAACATGCTTTGGTGTCAAGCAGAGTTCTGACTCCAGTGGTAAGTGTGTTGACTCCAGCCTCCTGGGCTCTCTGTTCTTGACCTTTATGCAGGTCGTCTTGGATAGCAGGATGGAGAGAGGCAGAACATGGACCTGAAAATGATAGGACATTCATGTGAACAAACAAGGAAGAAAAATATGTGGTTTAAAACAAAACCACACTGTGGAAACTTGACTTTTTTTTTTTTTTTGCAAGACAGCTGTTTGATGCCCATTTGCACACTGGACTACACATTTTGGTGCTGACACAGTTGTTCTAAGGTGCTGTTCTGACCACAAGTCACCTCATATACTTTGCTGTGTCTTAGCTAAATTCTTACTTGTGTAAGTGCCTCTGACTCTTCCTGAGTCATGTCCACTATTTCCTGTGTCAGGAAAAGATCATATAAATGGTGGTTTGGCTGAGCCCTGCTTACTCTTTATCCAGGAAAAGCTGAACTGCAAGGGGGAGGGTGTTGTGGTCAGTTTGGAGGCTGCACAGCCTAGGGAGTTGAGGACTGTTTGGCCATTAATGATGCTTGGTAAGTGCCTTGCTTGTCTCCCGTGCAGCCACCACCTCTCCCCTGCCTGAAGTCCCCCAGTAGCGAAGAAAGCTCATAGGAGGATAACGTTCCTGCTCAGGAAAGCTCTGAGCTATGGTAGGGTAGGGACAGACTGCAGAGATTCAAATCTACAACTAAAAGGTTTGGAGAGGAGAAACTTCCCACTTGAAACGTGTGCAAATAGGTGTTGCTGCCTCTTCCTTCTGTTGTGGTGACCAAAGGTTCTGATGTTGACAAATATGAGGAAGAACTTGACTTCTAGCAGCAGGTAGAGGAGAAAACTTCATTCTCCTGTGTAGAAGCTAACTACAGCAGCAATACAGAAGGTAAGTTAGCAGCAGCAGGAAGGTAGAAGCTGAATACAACAGGAATGTTAGTGTGTCTCCTAGTTCGTGTATTGCACCACGTTTTAGCAGAGGTGTTGCCATTGCTTTATAGTAAAAGGGAGAGGTGGAAGGAAAGCATCAAATCCTGCTCTTAAATCATGCTGGTAAAATGGAGGAGGGCAGCGAGTATCAGACTGTAGACATTACTGTGCTGTAAAGTCAAGCTCAGTGTGGTAAAGTGGACCCAGAAACACTTCTGAATGCTGATTTTTTTTTGGAAGGGGAGCTGGAACAACAGTCAGGGATGGTGGCACAGATGCTGACGCCACAGTGTCAGGCTCCACATAGCGTTAGTGTCCCTAGTGGGACCCATGGACTGTTCGCTAGCCTTAGAAGTGCTGTGTCTGCCAGGAGGTTTCCGTAACCCAGTTGTGTTTTCCCTTGACCTCTTCCAGCTGCTCTTTTTCAGTAGTACATATATAAGCTTGGAACATTTCTCTCTGTTCTGCCTGGCACTTGCTTAAAAGTATTTTGTAGCTACTGGGCTAGAGAAGCTGCGTAAGCCCTGGCAACAGCAATAACTTCAGTAGATGCTGTGGGGTTTTGGGGGCCTCACAAGTCCAGGGAGGCAATTGTTGGTTGCAGAGCCAGCGAGTTTTGCTGCCACCTTCCCAATCAGGCATTTTTAGTCATTTGGGACAAGCAGCACAATGTAATTCCATGGTGGACCCTGATACTGCCAGAGCTATAAGGGGAAGTCTTGTGTTCTTTTTTTCAATTGAAGGTTAAAAATGTGAGGCTGCTGTGGTGAGGTGGTGCAGTGCTGCAGATAAAGCTGAGCTGCTGCCTCGGTCCAGCTCCATGGTGCTGCAGCTGCTCCCGAATGCCACCGATCATGGGGCCATATAGAAGGCGGCAGGTAATGGCTCGAGGAGGAGCGGGCCGTATCCATATACCCTCCAAGTGTCTTTAAGGTCCAAGCAGATGCTCTTGACAAAGACTGTGATCGCAGACTTGCAGAAATGCAAGTAGACAACAGGTGGAGCAAGTGCATTGTGGAAAGGATGCGTGGAAAGGGAGGAAGACTTCCCTGCTCCCATGCGCGTAGGCAGAGCAGGGCCTTCTGAGCCGTTGCCCAGAGGCAGCGCGCGCTCTGGTTCTGTTTGCCAGCATGGCCCTGCAATTCAAAAAGCGGTGCATAAATCCAGCGTGGGATGACTTGCAATCATCATTTAGGCTGGCCTGTCTTTTTTCTGGCAGCAGCAGCCTCGCTGAACTAGGTAAGTTCAACAGGAGCGAGACAGGCAGATATTCAGTATGCCAAAAAACATCCCCCTGTCCCAACCCATCCGAGTTGGTGACAGGGCGTTGATAACTTTGTATATATCAGGAGAGGCAGGGGGAAAGTGCCTGTTGCACGAGAGAGGGTCAGCAACGAGCAGAGGCCAAATATCTGAAAGAAATGAGGTTTCTGGGATCCAGCTTCAGACACCCTTGTACTAATTTTCCAAAGGATTGTGAACTCTCCTGCCTCCCTCACTGGAAGTTAAGACGGACCTGAAAGAACACAAAACTGCTTTGAAAAGCAAGCCCGTGCCAGCTTTTCAGCTAGGCATTCCAGCCACCTTCGCGTGTATCTTGAGAAATGGAGTGGTGTAGAGGTAACTGTTAGAAGAAGACTCCAGCAAAGCTGCTGCTAGTCTGGCATTGCAACCCCCAAATGTCAGTGCCCCCCGTTACACACTTTAGTGTGAAAATGCTCATTAGTGTGATGCAAAGCTCAGGAGCTTTTCTTAGAGTTTGCAGTAAACTCCATCTTTAACCCATGCATATGAGGGGTCCTTTAGGTATATGCACACACAAATTACAGATTTAATGAAACATGGTAGTAATTGATACTGATTTTTATGTCAGAAAATAACAAAGCAGAATAAACTTTCACAGGTGTCACCTCCTAGATGAAAGCCTATAGAAATCTTAATGATATGAAAAATATTTTCTTTCAATACCGAAACTTTATTTTCTGTGCTTCCTCTTGTATATCAGTAGCTCAAGTTATTTCCCCAACCAGGAGCCAGGAATACCCCGTATGAAGCTGTAAATCCTTCTTGCAAGTGGCTGATTTTTAAGAAGATCCTAGAAGTGTGTTTCCTCACCTCATCTCAGTATTGGGAATAATTGAGGTACCTGTAGAGAATAATCATTAGTAATATAAAGTTGGGTATTATTCTTCATTATAGGTGTGTACCTGGTCTTACCTGCAAGTAAATTGTGTTCCTCCCACTAAGTCCCTGCTGTATTTCCTAATTGTAATTCTCCTCATTGCCCGACCGGACTTGCTCTGATCCTAATTACAGGTTGGCTTATACAGTAAGTAAACTACATTTTAATATTATGTGACATACATTGATGATATCAGAGACATTCAGAGAAGTATGCAAATAATAGTTATAAATATGCATGATGATTCTTGTGTGTACATATAAATAAGCAGTTAGGTGGTTGTTTAGTATTAGGTTAGAGTCCCTCTTCTGCTCTGAATGTCCTTGTTTACATCACAACATTAAGTAGGTTTCACATTAGTGTTAGTGTGAGTTACCTATTTTAAGGCTGTGTGTGTAAAGTAGAAGTTAAATCACACATCAGTGATTTTGATCTATAGGTTTGGCTCATTTTGCCGAACTTTGGAATTGACCTATAAAATAATAACATATTTTGGTGATAGAGGTTGTGTTTTTAGCTTAGAAAAAGAAAGTGCAACCATGAAATGGGGAGACGAGAAGCCTCCCATCCCATGTGGTTGTGCCACTTGCATCAGAAGTTGAGAGATGCTCTGATATACGACCAGGAGACTTGGCTGATAGGATAGGGAACTTCCAGCATGTGTTTTGCTTTGACAGTCTGGCTCTTTCTTCAGTGGCAGAATGAAAATGAAAACAGAGATTGGGACAGAAGTCTCCCACCCATGACTAAAGAAGACTCCCATCACTCAATCTGCCACCCTGCTTTATGGCAGAGTTCATAATCATACACTTAGAATTAAAGATTTATATATTATATTTACTATAATATTATATTAACTATATTAATTATACATTAATATTATAATAATACATCAATATATTAATATAGTGCATCTTATGTATTAATATGTAATACATAAATATTAATAATATTAATATTTTGAAATATAAAAATAAATCATGTTAAATATATTATATTAATCTAAAATGTCTGGTATTAGCAGGACCTTTTAGACATGCTTGACCTGTCAGTATGAGCAGAGCTCACTTTTGCCTTCAGCCCAGGTGAGCCTTGCAGCTGTGTGAGTGAGCAGGGTGAGGCCGGAGCAGACGGAGCGCACGGAGCAGGCAAAAGCGCACGGAGCAGGCCCCTGCAAATGCGTCGTGGGGCCCATTCCCAGAGCGGGACACCCTCTTTAAAATGCCTTTGGCCTCAGACCAAGCAATTATTAAGGCTGCTTGTGAAAGAATGACTTCTGATGGTGCAAAATGGAACCATATCGGGCCCATATCACCCTGGGGAAAACCTAAATACTCGTATCACTGTTATTACTGAAAAGGAAACACATGACCCTCAATAGCAGTGATGTCTTTTCAATAAGAAGACTAACTGTTACAGTTACAACAATCTTATTTTTTTTGTCTGCAAGTTTTTAATTTAGTGACAGTATATCTTGCGGTATCTCTTATGGATGTATGGCTTCCATTGCTTTTACATATGACAGTAAGAAATTGATGCCTGTAATTATTATTTTCTCTCTTTCCAATTCAAATTTAACCTAAAAAATATTAACCTGAATCTTCTGAAATATGGTTAATTCAGTTTGACTTCAAAAGCCATCAAAATCTAAGTCCAGATTCCAAATCAAATTTAACAAATATATCAGGCTGCTTTGAAACGACCATCTCTTGTGTCATGCCTCAGAAAGGTTTAGAACAAAAAAGAAAGGAGAGCTCATTTTCCTGGAAAGCCACTCGATGTATGTCCTCAGTGCTGCCTGCTGTGACTAATCCCCTGCTATTGCTGGGTTCTAATCTGAAATTCTATGTGCTGGGATTAAGCCTGTAATGTGCAAGTGCACCCCATGGTGCCACTACGCAGGAGGCCAAACTGGGTCGCAGGGAAAATGTAGAAGCAGACTGTTTTGCTTGTTAACACAGTGACCAAAGGTAACTGCCACCAATGTGATAACGTGTGTGTTGTATCTTGTATCTTCCTCTGCTCAGTTATCCAGCTACTCTGCCCTCCCCTTCTGCCATCCTGGAACTCGAACTCGAAAGGAGCCTGCGTTTTGGGGCTCAAAACTCAGCTTGCAGAGCTCAGCTTGCAGAGCATTGCCCAAATTCCTGATCGACATCCACCTGAAACACTGGAACACCTTTGTTTGGAACAGGAGGTATCAAATTAAAAAACAAGCACCAGCAGGCAACAAATCTTTCCATAAAAAGCTTCTCTTCACGCAGTAACAATTTTTTTTTTCCTTTGCATGTGTTGGAGGCAGCTGGAGCTCAATAATTCCCTTGGCTGCAGTGTCGCCCAGCACGTGGTTCTGCTCCACGGTTTGATAGGCCCTGCTGCAAGCATCTGTGTCCAGACACACTTTTCCGTGTGGCTCGGTGTCCCCACGAGGGCAAGACTTCTCCAGCAGCTCCCTCCCTGTGCTCCTCCACACCGCTCCCTTGGCATCGTGCTGCACTAGTTGGAGTTGGTTTTGGGAGGCGCTCAGGTGGGAGGACGTGCTGGAGTGTGCGCAAACGGCGATATCCAAAAAAGCAGGAGAAATGCTCTGCTAAGGCACGAGATTCCGGCTGGACCGCTGCCTTTGTGGCCCTGACCATGTTCCTGTAATGCACAGAGGAAAATGAGGTTTTGTACGGAAAGAGCCACCCACATGAGACAATCACTAAGCCATCCATTCTGCTCTTTTTCTAGGCTCATGATACTCTTTCTTTTGCTGTCTGTTCCATAAGTGGCTGTTCATGCACAGCAGTTTTTCACTGCTGACAGTGACAGGATTTGCACAGTGGAACCAGCTGGATCTGGTGGGAAGGTGCTAGGACCTGATGGGCTGCTGCAGTGCGCTTCTCTCGTGCCTGGGCTCAGCAGCGCTGCCTGACATGTGATTTTTCACTGCTGCAGCCTGCCAAAGACTTTAGTTTGTGCCTTCACCACTGCTGGTGAGATTTGTGGTTGCTCAGCACCTCGTGCATCAGGTCCTTTGTTAATGATGCCTCTGAAAATTTGTTACAGACACCACTTGATGTTAATTCCGTCAGGATCCAAGGACAGCGTGCCAGGAATGAGGAAGAACGGGTTGAGATAATGAAGGGAAAAACCAATTACAGAAATATTAGTGGCCCTATATTAGATATGCCTGTACTCCCTAAGGGCTGTCAACGCTCTGTGCAATCTCTTTTCCAGTTTCATGCAGCTTTGCATTAGGCTTTCTTGGAGACAAGGAGAAAAAAAGAGGTTTTATAAAACTCAATTGTTTGGGCTTGATTCAAAAGGTGCTTAATAGCTTTGCTTCAAATGTCCCTATTTTAAAGTGTTGCACGCTGTGCTTTCCACTGAGCTCAGCATTTATGAAAGAGCAGGTCACTTGAAGAGCTGCCTCCTGGCTGCAGAGCCCATGAATAAATACAGGGTCTTCTGCAGCTCTCTGCAGCAGTGTGGGAGGGGAAGGATGGGCAGGAAGGACCTTTCTCATGCAGGTCTGGTTGCTAAACAAACATCTGGCCCTCGTGGGTTTAACATTTCCACTGACCATTACAGAATTGCTGGTTTAAAACACAGTAGTGGATCTTTGCTCCTTGCAGTAAATGGTGGAAGTCCCACTAACAGTAGAGGGAGAGGACTGGGCTTTTCACCAATTTCATTATCCTTGGGTACAGAAATAAAGATGATGACCTTAAATGCAACGCTCATGTCTTGTCAGCATATTTCTTTCTAGATACCTGGCACCACAGCTGAAGATGACAGCCTCTGATGGACAGACAGGAGGAGAACTAGACTTCACAGACCATGAATAATTGTAAATTTTAACCTGTTCCCTCACCTCACGGAGCTTTGAGTAACGCAGTGAGTTTCCTGAGACAGAGTGAGAGCTCTGGTCCATCTTTTGCTTGTAGCATTTTATGCATTTGTTTTTTCCATGTGCTTAAAATAATTTGTTGATTTGTTCCTAAAAGAGAATTGCTCCCTACATCTTCCCCATGCCCAGGCAGCCCCAGCACTCTGAGTACAGCAGGAACCTTTGCTGGCTTGCTGAGAGGGGCATCCCCATGGGATCATGGCACCTATCCTGCAGATGGACCATTACTGTGACCCAGTGTAAGCAAACAGAGAATTTATTTGGACCCCTGTAAATGTGTGGATAACACCACAGAAAGTTTTGGGGTGCATAGGGCAGGACAGGAGGCAGGAGAGAGCCAATGTCTGTGTTTCCTGCGTTCCCTGTTATCAAAATCACCATCTCCCCTTTGCAGCAGAATGGGCCCCACGCCTGGCAATAAAGATCTCCATGGAGAGATCCCTCCCGTTGCTTGCAGCACTCTGGCGTGGAGCACTGTTTGTTTGTTTATTTGTGTAACTCTAATCCATGGGCAGCAATCCTTTCCAGGAGCACTGCTTTGGAGCCAGGATTTGCACAGGGCAGCACAGGCTGCGTATGGACCCTGTGAGTCACAGAAACCAGCATTTTGGCCAGCAGCCACAATGAAGAAATCCATGTATGTTTACAGCATTTATGTCCCCTCCTGTTCTCACCACAAGAGATGTAACATGCATTTAAAACAAACAAACGAATCTATGGAGAGTAAAGCTCAGAAGTGTTTCCTGGCATTTTACGTTGCATTTAGTAGAATCACTCCTTTAGCTACTTGATCACAGCACTGTATGGATATTCCAAAGCTGCCTGCAAGAGGCCTGTTCGACCACTTCCAGTTCTACAACAAGCTTGAAGATCACTCTCAAAAATCTTTATAGTGCTATTGGGAATAGCCAGAGTTTTTCAAGTTAGATTTAAATGACCACAATAGAAAGTTAGAGCTGGATGAAGATTTCCTGTCTCTTGTGATGCAGGACCTCAGGGTAAATGTAACACTGTTTTCTTAACCAATGGAGACTGAAAGGGCAGACTTCATCTCGCCTCCTTGTATGTGTCTGCAGTATGAATCTCCTGACTTGAGCAAGGCTCTCCCTTGGCATTTTTTTCTTGGCAAAAGAGATTTAAACAGCATTTACAGGTGTATTTCATATGTTCCAAATTAGAAATATTAATTTAGATGAGGTTAATGGTGTCCTCCCCTCTTTGTTTCTCTCCGGTGACAAAGGGAGCTCCAGTGTGACCAGATTTGATTTAGCCTCTGTTTTACAAAAGTCCTTATCTGCTCAGGAGCATCCACACCCATTTTGATTATAAATGATTTCTGAGTTGGCTGAGTTGATTTTGAAAAGTGATATACATACATGCAAATAAAACCAAGATGGGCATGTCTCACACAATCACAGAAGGGAAGGGACCTCTAGAGACGATCTAGTCCAACCCCCCTGCTCAAGCAGGACTACCTGGAGCACATTGCACAGGTGTTTATGCTTTATTTTATTTTATTTTATTTTATTTTATTTTATTTTAAGTTGCCTCAAAGCTGGATTAGCTGTCCATGAAGACAATGAGACAGCAAGCTCGATCCTACCAACAGCCTGATCTTCTCTTCCAACCCACCTGGGGCCATGAGACCAGCTCCTGCACGCTTGGCAGATTCACACACCGCCTTCTAGCACCCCAAGGCGATGCCCTCAAGCTGCCTGGGAGGCCACGGTGTGGTTAGAAGGTGAGTGAGATGCCGAGTGGGCTGTGCACCCTGTGGCTCTGTGATTCCTCCTCAGCCGTGGCGCGGACAAACCCCCTGTGTCAAAACACATCTTGGGCATGATCCTCCTCCTGCTTTTGGGGTGTGATTCCCTGAGTCAGGGGAATTGCATTAAGGCGAAAGCATTGTGACTTAGCAGAAAAACAGGTCTGTATTTTTTTTCTTAAAAGGCTGAATGGTTGACAAAACTTTGATTCTCATCTGGTATATCCTACAGCAGGTCCTGCTGGGAAGATGGGTCAAACCAGGGGGAACTGGGCTCTTTTGTCTCATTACCAAGGTGTTAAATATTTTATGAAATTCTTCTGTTGAAAGCTGCAATCTGAATGGTTGGAAAAATGGTTCAAACCTGCATACTTATCTTTCAGAAAGTGCCCACATGAATTTCTCTGATTAAAAGTAGCAACCACAAGGGAAATTCTCAGGACAACTTCAAATCCAAAATAAAAATGTAACAGGAAATTAAAATAAAAAGGAAAGACCTATGACCAATACCCATGAAGAACCATTTGACCAGTGTCTGGATTTCAGCTGCATAACAAATCTAGGCAAACCACCAAGAAATACCTATTTGTTATGCTTTTTTGGTTACATTTCTCCAACTCGAACCACTTTAAGTAAATAAAACTGACACAGGAAATTAGTGCTTTAAGGTTTTCCTTGATGTAATTGTAACTGTAAAACATACTTTACAGTATTAATGTCAGTATCCAATCCTTGCTTTTATTCTGTAGTCAGTATAACTGGCTCTAGCTGATAATTAAGGGCCCCATCCTGATCCCATTGAACTTTTAGAACTGCTCCTTTTACTGAACCTGTCAGTGGCTGTGTTGGGTTATAGCTGTAGGTAAGAGAGACTTTGACTGATGACAACTCCAACTTTCCTCACAGCGATTCCTCAGATCTCTCTTGAGTGATTAAATTTCTGGGAGACAGTAAATACTGATCTGACATTAATGAGCAACCACGCACAGGATTGTCTTGATCCTGTCAATGATATGACATACAAGTAACTTCTTACAGTTTGAAGGTGACTGTTCACCACCCCTGGGCTGGCTATACTGTGTTCTTGGTCTCACAGAACCCGTATGGACAGTGCTGGCTGTAGAAGAACTGAAGGGAGCACAACACTAAAAAAATGGTCATTTAGACTGACATAAAAATGCAGTGGAAAAGAAAACGGTATTTAACTTATAAATATGAGATGAACAAGTAATTGACTTTCTTCTCAGAACAATATTTCCTGGCATTGAATGTTTGAAGATTTATTTTGTAATAAAAACCAAGCCTATAGTACCTGAGCATATGTGTATATATATGTTTGTGTGTATGTACGCATACAGCCACATTGTCCTCTATAACTCTGTAGTATTAGGTGTAATGGAAAACAGTATATCCTGAACACACTATTGTTATTCCATTATAATTATCTCACTGCCTTGTTGTATTTGCTCATACTGGTCTGTTGTGATTTTAAGTGAAAAAGATTAACTTTTTTTTTTCTAAAACAAAACTTTTAAACACTTTTCATGTCCCTGCTCAACAGCCAGAGACGAGCTGGGTCTCTTAAAACTCAAAGGTTTCTTTCTTCCCTCTAGACTAAGAACAAGCTTAAGAATGTCAAAGCAGGTAACAGATATTTATCTATCTCTATATACATAACAACTTACATACACACAGGTGTTTATAACTATGCATTTTACATATAAGAAACATTCTGTTAGGCAGAGCAGGTTTTTCAAGTGGTTGTACCATACTAGCCATAAAAGTGAAACCACCAATTGTTTCCCCTTCTTAAATATCATCCAACATTTTAGGGGTCGAGCCAGAACTTAACTGCTGTGAGAAAGGACTGGCAGAAGGAACCTGAGCAGCAGACCCTTTGCCCTTGAGCCCTAAGAGCTGCTTTATTGACCTTCCAGGGAGGCTGTGAGTCCCATTTGTTTCTTCAACTTGGAAGGAAAAAGAAATCTTTTAATTAAAAGATTCTTGCATGTACAGATGCACATGCTGACGAGAGTCTGCAGCAAGATGGGAGGATTCTTTTTCTGTGTTTTTGTGTTGTATCTAGATGAATAAGAATAGAAAACAAATGATTCCACAAGTATCTCCTGGCCAGCAGAAATGAGCTAATTGATACAAATCCGTCTGTGCGCCACAAAGCAGAAGACATCAGTGTACTGTATGGAGTGAACCAAGTCTTGTTTGGTTGACTCTTCCACTGAGTTTTGCTATGATTTTATCCAATTTCTGATTATTTTGTAAAAATTTGCCTCCTAAGTTCTCTTCCACTGAGTTTTTTGGCAGGGCCTTGGTCACTGCTTCATTCAAAGTTAGACAACAAGAACAAAAGTAATTAGAGCCAAACCTGTGAATCCTCCATCATTAGTCTTTCATTCCCCCAGCTGTCACTTTTTACAGACTTGAAGGATTTGCAGGAACTTAAGTGGGTTCAAAATTTATCAGATGAATAGACCTGGCACATGATTGACAGTCCTGTTTTCCACATAAAACATCTTTTAATAATAAATTAAATAAAAATATTAATTAGTTTTATAGCTTTTCAGCCCCTCCTGAAAAGCACTTCCCAAAGACTGTAAGATCTGAATGTATTACCTCTTCCCCTTTCAGGACCCAAAGGGAAGTGAGTTTACCAGTGAAGATGTAGTCAAACATGAGTGGGAAACCTCTTCTGTCTAAATTTGTACAGATACTTATTGAGATAAAAGAGATCATAAATCTCTTTATATCATTTCCTGTATGACTTGGAAGTCTCCTATCTAGCCCCTTAGTAAGCCTAGCTGTGCTTAGCTCTATAAAAGGCAAACGGGAGCAGGCATATTTCAAACAATCACCATGTGTTACTATT
>JAVCKT010095925.1:0-14003 GCA_032273925.1 Rhynchotus rufescens
AGGAAGTTCCAGCTCCATGCAAAGAGGAACTTCTTTCCTGCGAGGGTGACAGAGCCCTGGCACAGGCTGTCCAGGGAGGCTGTGGAGTCTCCTTCTCTGGAGACTTTCCAAACCCACCTGGAAGCCGCCCTGTGCCCCATGCTCCGCGTGTCCTGGGTGGAGCAGGAGGTTGGACTAGATGATCTCCAGAGGTCCCTTCCAACCTCAACCATTCTGTGTTTCTGTGAGGTGCTGGAGCGTGTCCAGAGAGGGGCAGAGAAGCTGGTGAAGGGACTGGAGCACAGACCTTACAAGGAGCAGCTGAGGGAGCTGAGGTTATTTAATCTGGAGGAAGTTCAGGGGAGACCTTGTTGCTCTCTTCAACTAGCTGAAAGGAGGTTGTAGTGAGGTGGAAGTTGATCCCTTCTCCAGAGTTTCCTACCTTCGAGGCCTGTGTTAGCCATTAAGCTGTGAGTTTTCATCTGCCAGAAGCAATGAGGTACTACTAAATGACCAGTATTTTTTATTTGTATTTCCTTCAGATTTTATATTCTGTGAGTCTCACAGCAGGGCCAAGCATGGACCAGTGGGGACTGAGAGGAGCTCAAGCGGAGCCACTGGCACCACCACATACCGCCCACAGTGTGAGGGAGCCGGGGTTTCAGCCAGAGCTGTGAAGACCACTTTGAAGTTAAGTTCTGTTTTTGTTCTTCTTTCATGTCTCAGGATGATTGAAGTTCAGAGAGTTTTATGGTTGCTCTGGTAATTTAACAATTCTCTGCGGGAATGAAAATGTTATTTACAAAAATTACTTGCAAAAAAAAAGGTGTCAATTAACGGCTAGCAATTTTTGTAAGGCGCGCTGCAACCACAGGTACAGAGTGCTGATTAAAACCAAGGACTGCCCCTGCAGATACCCAGGGAGGAATACTCATGGTGTCTTGCAAATTGTAATTTTGTATGCCGGCAAAATACCAAAGTGCCCTTGCTCGCAGCCTGCCCAGTACCAGCACTGGAGCAGTTCTTCTGTGCTGCTTCCACTCAGGTTTGCTGTTAATGGGACGGGGTGTTCCAGGAACCTTGTACAAAGTTAGGCTAAGTCAGGTGTTTGGGTCGGCAAGAGCTGATCTGCATTGGCCCAGGCATCGTCCCACATGTGAGTGACAAGTAAAGGGAGGCGTTGTAGAAAGGTGCAGTGTTTAAGGCGTTTTCATGTGATATTTGGTAGAAACAAACAACAACAACAAAAAGATGAGCTAGCCAGTGGAGAATTCTGCTTGTTGACAAGGGACCCAGGGAGCAGCCAGCTACAAGGCCCGGGGCCAGGCCGAAACTGCAGAGCTGTGGTACTATCATCCTGGGAAGAGAGGGATGCACGGGGATGAATAATTCAGCTGCAAATCAGCTCTCCAACCGCACAGCACTTTTTCTGGGTTGCTATTTTTAATTTAGAGACTCCCACGTGTGTGTTTGGTAGATGAGAGACATATTAGAAGTAAGAAATGAAGGCCGATGCAGGCAGGTAACAGAGCCTGAAGGTGACGTGGGCTGCACCAGCGTTTGCCTAGAGCAGGGCTGGCATGGGGACATCTGATGGCCAAGTCCTGCGAGGTGCTGGGTACTGTCAGAGGGAGCTGAAAGTGCCCAGCACTGCTCACCTGATTTTAGACCTCTATGTTTACAAATAATTATAAAGAAATAGTGGGCTGTAGGTGTGCTTTTACAGTTATATTGTCAGGCCAGACAACAAGAGAACTGGGTTCTGTTCTGAGGTCTGCTAGATATTTTCCCAGAGCAAAATTTGGGCAAACCTTGTAAATCCTTTCCCTTGCAGTTCTTGGTTTGTTAATGGGAAAATTGTTCCCACTCTTCCCTTTGGTCTGCCTTGTTTAGTTCTGATGCCTGGAGAAGAAACTATCACTGCTTGTTTATGGCTAGAGAGGGTAACTCACAGCAGGCACATTCTGTTGGGAAGTAGCATGTGCCTATTGGGTTGTTTTCATCATGAACATAAGAAAGAAAGAGTTGTCAAAACGGGAGAATAGTCTTAGCTGCAGCAGTTCGGGGTTGGACAGTGTAGGGAACAGCAGGAAGGAAAATCTGCCAGGCTCGGGAAGGAACAAAACTAGTATTTTGTGTTCATTTTGGGGAGAACCTAGATTTCTAGAGGAGACTGGCTGGCATTTTCATTGGTACACTAATTCCTACAGATTAGAAAACCAAAGACCAAAGCATAAAGAAAATCCAGTTACTTTTAAGAATCTTTCCTTCTTCCCTTGCTGTGTATGCAGTGTTTTCCAGTGAATTACTTCTGGTGAGTCCTAACATTGGTAATAGCTACTTTGGCAAAGTCTAGGCCATTCCTGCAAATCCCTTCCTGGAAGAGACACTGGCGCTGCCGTGGACTCGGGGAAAGCTTTGAGGTTTGGAGCGGTCCACTCTCTTCTCCCTGTGAACGTAAATGGAGTCTCAACTCCCAGCTGCAAACCACCAGATACAGGAAACTTCTTGGCAACGAGGTAGGAGGAAAACAAGTATCTGAGGTTCCGAAGTGAGGCCGCTCCCTTGAGATGAGCCAGCCGGCGACTGCCAGGGCTGCGGAGCGGCCCCAGGTCTGGTGAGACGCGGTGCCCGGCGCTGCTGCTTCGCCTCCTCGGCAATGGGAGTGAAGGGCCTTACTTAAAAGCTCCTTGTCATCCAGAAACCTGGATCTGTTGAGCTGCTCGATCCCAGGTAAGGCAAATCTGCTGCTCCTCCCATATCTGTGGGGAAAAGAATGGATATATGTATATCTATATATATAAAAAAAATTGTAGTGACAAAGAAGACAGCGTCTTTCACAACAGAAATTCCATGACTAACCGTTCAGAGCCTGGTGGTCAGCTTTAACCATGCAATATCCAGCAGACTGGAACAAAAGGGGCTGCTGCTCGCAGGTCAGCAAGCAGGTCATTAGTCAACCAGCTCAAGCAGCACATGTATAAACTCCATTTATCCTGTGCCTTTCGTCTCCCTACTTGTCCTGGGAAAGCCCAGAATGCCCCAAAACACTGCCTCTCACATTTCCCAAACAGCCACTACAATTTTACACCAGAGAACAACATGCCAGACATACCAATCTTTCTCTTTCCCCCCAAAATATAGATTTTATCTTCAAAATGACATTTGCCTGCACCTCACAAATAGCACATCTACAAACTTGAAATGGAATCTTGTTTAAAATAAAATAGGAAATCCCTTGAAGACAATGAGGTAGGAATGGATTGTCTTGCATCCTTAGAGAGACAAGACTTCCCCTTTCCTAGGGGACATAAAGCATTCAGCCTGCAAGTGGCACATCACAAAGTATTAAACCTTAGCACTGCCCCACCATTACCTTTTACATTTGCAGCACAGACCGTTTTAAAGTTCCTAAACTTTTATCATAAAAATGAAATTACTTCTCCCCCGCAGCAGGTCTGGAGGCATTCTGCAGAAGCCCTGTGCACCTTTCTACCCATTTCTCTACCACTCCCTCCCAATTTCTGTGAAGTTGCTGGTGTCTTAAGTTTTTCTCTCCACGTGGAGATGGCCTCCTCAGCTTCCAGCTCGTGAATAAGCTGCTGTACCAGTCACTTCCTGGGCCTTTTTCTGACAGTCATTGCCCTCCAGCAACCTGGTAAGCCACAGACCTGGAGCAGATGATGGCAGCATTGCCCAAAAGGTCCGTGCAGCCAGTGCTGGAGTGCCCTGAACCTTCCTCCCTGGCGCGGGCTCCCTGGGCACGCAGCGATGGCCCATGAAACTCCACCGCCTTCGGAACACGTTTGGGCCTCCTGATGGGATGTTTGCTGTGTCTCAGTACACCAGTGTTGGTGACCTTGGGCGTTTGGGATCCCACTGGGGCGGGAAGGGTCGTTTCTGCCCGTGTGCTGCGAGTCCGGGTGCCACAGCGGTGCCCGGGCTGCTCCGGAATGAGTGTCCGGCGCCTGGCGGAACGTGCCCTGTGCTGCATTAACATCCCAGCCACGAGCGGCCCGTCAGCAAAAAAGCAATTCGCTTTGTGCTAAAAGTTTAGAAACTTCGAAACTGCAGTCTGGATCGAACAGAAGTGAGAAGTCAATAGAAGCCTGAAAATGAGAGAAAAAATATTGCTCAACTTTCCTGTGCTTCCTCATCAAAATGCCATTTCTTTTTCCACTTGCAGCAAAACACTTCCTAAAGAACAGGCACCAAAAATCCTGGATAGAGCTCAAGGCAGAGCGTCACTTCCAGGGGAATGCAGTGCTGATGTGGACTGGGGTTCCTGGGGGTCTAGTCTTCAGTCAATTAGTGGGCTTCAGTACTTTAAAGAATATAAAACAATATTTAAGTTAGCCTAAGGTCACAATTTAAGTATTAGGGTAGACTGGGCTATTAAGTGGCCAGAATATGTTTGGCTTTATTGAGTTCACTTACGATAGCAGAATTGTGCATAAGCCTTAGTCTCCGAAGAAGTCTTCTCAACTGCTAAGAAAATTAAGAATGTAAGAAAATATTAGATAGATAAAATATAATGACTTAACATTTAAAGAAAATTTTCTTGATTAGATACGTCACAGAAAGCCTGAATATTTTGTATAAAGCAGTAATCTACTCTGCTTTCTTATTCACTATTTGTGCCATCTTTTTCTGCATTTCAGGCTACAAAAAGAAGACAGTGGCAGGCTTTATAACATCAAATCCTGAAAAATGAGGTGTTAATTGGAATTTAGGAACTGCAGTCCAGAGCATTTAATCCTCGTTAGTTATCTAATTATTGGGAAGCAAAAGGGTTTCCATTTAGTGCCAATGGATTTGAATAATATCTGCATAATAGCTACCAGCCAAGATCATTCTATACAATAGACTTAATATCTCCATTGTCTATACACTATTAAAATAGATATATTTGGTAGTAACATTAGTAAACTAATAAGAATAGCAAAATAAAAAGGGCAAAAGTTAATTCACAGTAGATAATCATTATCAGCAACCAACCTCCAGACTTCAACCAATATCCACAATTCTTTATCTGTATTTTTGTTCCCTTTCCAAAGAAAACTAAATTAAAAAAATCTTTCAACAGAATTTGAGCTGCAAATAATGCTAACAAAGAATATAAGGTATCTGCAATAGCACAAGTGGGCAGGAGGGCAGCCTAGCATCCCAGCCTTCCCAGCTGCAGTGTGTGCAATGCTCCAGTGCAGCACAACAATCTCTGGGCCCGCCGGGGAGCAGAGTCCTCCCGGCTCTGCACTATCAGCCCTGACATGAGTTTTTGCTGGGTGCACCATCTAGCTCCTCCTGGGCTTCCCCTCCTTGGGCTTCCCCATTTAGATTCCCCTCGCGCTTCCCAATCCTTGAGGCTTGCAAGCTTCTGAGAGCTGCAGCCTCCACTGCTGCTCCAAATCCCTTCTGGGCCTTGGGACATCCACATTCATTCCACCTCTCTGCTCTATTATCCAGGCTGTGAGTCTTAGCAGACTCTTAGCAACTTCTTTCCTCCTGAGACTTTCCATTTTTTCATCTCCACATTTCCTATAACATCCTTGTCTTGTCAGCAGTGTTTGCAAAGATGTTTGGATAAAACACCATGCTCTGGTTTTAATTTTCATGAAGTATTGGGCTCTTTTTAAGCACTGTTGACCTTCCTGCAGATTTGTCTTCCCCTCTGGCATCACAAGAAGCAGCAGATCTGTAACAGAACATAAAACACTAACTTTACAATGCAGAGATGTCCAAGAGCTTTCACAGCTTTGTAACAGTCCATCGTGCCCAGAGGGCACAGCTCAGCAAGGTGCTCACAAAAGCTGTCTTCAAGGGGCTGTCGGAGTCCAGGGCTCTCTCACCAGGGTCTTTTGATATTCCACCATAGGGAGCGTGCAAGCTTTAATACATAAGCTTAGTTTGAAGATACTTGATATTACATCGTTTAGCAATGATTCAGCACTACACTGAAATCACAATGCCAACATGTATCTGCATACCGTTCAGTCACAAACCAGTGACTGCCATTTCCCATCTCGATAGGCTCTCACGATGCTGGGGGTCCTCCACAGCCAGAAAGCCAGGAGTGTGTGTTGGAAGCGGCTCAAGCATGGAAGCATGGAAGTGTGTGTGTTGAAGGCAGCTCAAGCCCGTTGCTCTCTGCAAAATTCCTTTGTTGTTCAGATTTTGCACCCTGTCTTTGTGCTGAGACACATTTATACTTCCCTCATGCTGGTCTGGCTAATCTTGGGGTGCCATTTACATGTGTTTCATCAAGGGACTCAGAAAGGAAAATTCTTCCATTCAACAGATACATCTGCTTATATAACACGAAGGCCATCCCCTGGTGCCCTAAGTTAAGAGAAAATCAGTTCTCTGTATGGCAGATGTGATTAATGAATGACATCCTGCATGATCCCCAAGCACCTCATGCTTTGCTTGTCTCCTCCAAGCCTCCATCCATGGCAGGGCTTGTTGGTTGGTCACAGAGGCCCTGGCTGCTCCTTCTGCTGTCATTGGAGAGGGCACCAGTCTGACCAGGGTACCCTGCATGGTGGCCACTGCATGAACCTTCCTTCTTCTCAGAGTGGCCCTCAGCACGGCCTGGTCCTGCTGAACACGGCCACCATTCCCTGCCAGGGCGGGGAGAGCTCTGTGGGGACGGGGAGGCCATTCCCACTCTTTTGGAAGATGGTCACAGAACCATTTTTGAAAGACCCAGTCTTGCTTTCCAGTGAAACTGTATTATGGCTGCTCAGCTTTTTATTCTTTTCCATTAATAGCTTGTCTCCCTTCATGACATTAACGCACCAATACATTCTTAAAAAGAAATCCGCATCCTACGACCGCTGTTATTTTTCAGAGGAAGCATCACTTGCTGCCATCCCTCAGGTGAGGCGCCGTGCAGCGCCTCTCCACACCCCTGCAGACGGATTCCTCTCTCCTGCAGCAGGGTGCAGGGGTTACAGGCCTCATCCATCCATGTCTCCCACAACAGAATTCCTTCCTTCTGCAGGAAAACCTAGTCTCAGGTATGCAATGAGCACCTACACCTTTTTCTTGCCTTCATCACCTGGTCGATCCATAGTCATCCTGTGAGCAGCTAGGACATACAGATTTCCCTCTGCTTGGCTCATTTCTTGCTCAGAGAGGATTTTTTTTTGTTAATGCTAAAGTTTAGGACCTCATATTTGGTTCTAACCAAACATCTCATCTCATTTATGTACCTATTAAACAGGTTTTCCTGTATTACAGTCTTCTGCATTAGCATTGTTCCTTCACCCTAAGATTTCAAGTGTAACATCTACATCTTTTGCTAATGTAGTTAATGAAAGTATTACCAGCACGGGCACTAAAACAGAAGACCTCTTCCAGTAGCTTGCCTCTTGACTGTTCTCTTTCCTTCCTTTTCTTCTCTGTCCTCTTCCATTAGCCAGTTCTTCTGCATCTTCCATGTGCTCTGCTAATCTCCATCTTCTTTGCTTCATTAATATTTTCCCATTTAGCACTGTATCAAGTCCAAATGAGATTTACCACATGTTCTATTTTGGAAAATCCATTATCACATTTAAGGAAAGCTTTCAGGTTATTCTGGCACAATGTTCCCTTGATAAACCCCGTCTCCTTTCATCTTGTTTTCTGTTTAACTAGGAAAATAATTTAACCTTTCTTTCTCCCTGAGTATGTTTATAATGTATGTAGGAAAAAATAAAAACAGAAAAAATAGATCTGTTCCTCCACTTCCATCTGAGGCATATTTATATGTATATACTTAAAATATGCAAATACATGTATGTATGTATATATACACACAACCCACCCACATACAAATATGTATATACTACAGTTTCCAAGCTGCACACAGCTTTTCACTAAACATTATTACAACTTTTTCCATAACACAGATCATAGGTTGTTGGTTAATTTTAAGACTTGTAGATACTTTTCTCCCTATCCTACTCCAGTTTTTTAAATTCATTATAGAGGGGTATCCAACTGTCAGCCAGCAAGACCGGCCCAGGGTACAAGCCGGTCGTGCCCAGCACTCAAGCCACTCGCCGTGGTCAGATATGGTAAGGAAGGTTGAAGTGCAATCAAGCAGCTGCATAATTGCTGTGATAGAAGTTTGACCTTTGCTGTAAAAAGCTCTTTGAATCTTCACGTTGAATGGAAAAAGTGCACCCACCACCCTGTCAAACAGGATTGGCGGCAGCTTGGTGAGAGACGCGCCAGGAGCTGGCAGTGCTTTAATTAATGAGCGTGCTTCCCATTCCTCTTTCCTTGCTGGCACAGTCACACACGCTGCAGTAATATTTGACTTACTGTGAACGTCCAGCAGGGCCTGGGGCCATCAAACCATCCCCAGTGCCACAAGAGGCAGGTTTCAGTCTTCCCGTGAGCCCGGGCATCTCCCTCCCTTGGTGCCACTCCAAGCACCATCCCAGAGCCGGAGCCAGTGGCACAGCCCTGCCCAAGGATGGACGCTCCTTTCCCCGCGGATTCCTGCTCTTCCCGCGCGTTTCCTGAGCACGGTGAGTGCAGCACAGGTCCAGCGAGCACCGGGGCTGGCGGGGGCAGAGCCCCCATCTGGGGCTGGGCAGGGGGTTTTCCTGCCCCGTGCACGGGAGGGATGTAGGGTGTCAGCACACGGACAGCCACCGTGGACATCCATGTCCATCCGCTACTGGTACTTCTGGTGACGGGCTCCACAGGGAGAGCACGATGACAGCCCTGCTTTCCCAAATTAGCCTTCCCATATGTAATACACAGGCATAACATTCCTGGATGCCTTTGAAGTGTGGATAACCACAGGTCAATGTGATATAAACACAACCAGAGTCCACCCACGGGCCAGCGTGGAGCTCTTAGCCCCACGATTGTAAATTCATAACTTTAAATGATCCCTAAAACTACTTTTTTTTCAGATTAACGAACGCACACAGAGCTTTGAGTGCTACAGAGATGCAATTTGGCTTGCCAGTGTCCACAGCTAGCTCTGAACCACGACAGAACTGGGCTGGTGAGGTAGAGAAAAAAAACAGGTGAAAAAAGCACACGTGCTGCTTTGCTTGAGAACTGCCCCAGTGGCTTGCACAGCGGCGCACGCGCGTGGGTCTCGCCACCTTCTCCCCACCCACAGGCACCGTGCAGACCGTAGCCTGAATCCCGAAGAAGCTGTAACCGTCATGGATACTGCTCTGACCTCGTGCCTGGAACAAGGGTGTTCCGTGTGTGCAGTCCCCATCAGATGGGACAGTTCTGGTCAGCTAAGCCGGGCTCACGCCGGGCAGGCTGGTATTTCCTTCTTACCCAGCCCCTCTCTTCTTCCATTTGCTCTTTGTGTAAGTCTTCCTTCACTGGACAAAACACAGGGATGACAAATCTGTGTTAATTTAAGTGCTTTGGAAAAAAGAACCTCCTCGGTCCTCGCAGCCGGTTTCCTGCTGAGGCCAAAGAAGCCTCTTGAGGAGCACACCTAGCTCCCTGCCTAGTCACGTGGTGGCTCTTGCAGAGCTCCCCCCGCTTCTGTTCCAAAAATACAGCTTTTACTTACATCTGTTTCAAGATTTTATTCTTGCATTACTGTAATATTTCAGTGCTTTGTTGATAAAATCTATTGCAAATATGAAGCTCCTACTCGTCTTCATAAAGTCAGTCAAAATTCCTTCTTTTGAGATCCAGACTTAGCTGGAGAATAGGACTGTGAGAGTTTTGTTTTAATTCTTTTGTTATTATTTTTTATTTAGCCTATTAATTTCTTGCTCTTTGTTATATTTGCAAATGCTGCTCTTTTCATCACTGCAATTCAACCACCTGCATTTTTCATTGGACTGTGTGTTTTGAAGCAAAACCACTAAGCAAGTGTGCATGGTAAAATAAAACTCAGAAGCAAATACTACTCCGAAAGAGTTTAATGGGGGGAAAAACAAAAAGGCAAACTCTGTAGTTACATTAAAAGGGGCTTGGGATTTGAAGTATGCAGGCAGTAAAAATTATTTTGTGTTCCAAATGCTACTCTTTTATTTATTTGTTTATTTATTTATGGAGGAGGCTGTCAAAAAAGCAGTAGTGATTTTGCTATAGGAGCAAACCCAGGAAACCCAAGCCCCAGCTCTGGTAACCGTCGGCAGAGGCAGCATCCCCCAGTCCCGCAGTGCTGGAAGCGGCTCTGCCGAGGGGACAGGCAGCTGGGGCGCTTCCACAGGCTCCTCACAGAGGAACCGGTGAATTATCTAACTGCGGAATTACTGCCAAGCCGTCCGTTGATTAACAAAATGCGGGAAAAATAACAATTAGTGCAAAGGCTTTGTTATTCCAGAGAAAAAATGGAAACAGGAGAATATTAGCCTGGTTAGTGTTACGGCAAATAGCACAATCCTTATATCTTTAATTTGTTAACAGCCCATGTTAACAAGAAAAAAAAAAAAAAGAAAACAGCAATTTAGAAAAGGGGGGAGTAATGGGAGAGCAAGATAGGCTTCCTATTTGGGAAAATCTGAGACATTTTTGCATTTTTACAATATATCCCACTACGTGAAGAGCTCATAGTTCATTCCAGCTTGAGTCTCTAGGACATCTGGATGTTCTTGAACATAGTAATAAATTTGGTTCATTTATTCAACTAATTTACACAGAAATTAAAGAACAAAGCGGGAGTGTGTGGGCCTCTAAGCAACCAGTGATATCCAAGTTCCCTTTCGCTTAAGAAACTGTAATTGTCCTTCATTGTGTAATGTGATTCTTATTCTGTTTGCCATACAGCAGATGAACTATGTTCCTTTCATAACTCAGCCAACCTTCCACCGTCAGCACACACAGGGCACGGGGCCCAGCAGACACAAAAGTCTGCCCTCCTGCTGCTGGGTGGGGAAAATACAGCACATGAGTTAATAGATTTGGGCAGGACCACAGAAAAAGTTAGGATCAGATCTTGGAGGAGAACTTTTGGCATTTCACTTGGGACCATATGCCGATATCTGCTGTTATTTCTCAGACACGTTGCTGACAATGCATCTTGGCAGGAAGATTTTAAATGGCAATACCAAGCAATTAAAGTGCTCAACAGATGGGCAACGCACTACTAGTCTTAGCATGAACGTGCCATAGAACAAGCCCAAAGAGCAAAAGGCAGCGTAAACCTGCATGTTATTTTCATCTTCATGCATTATCACAGCACTCAGCAAGGCACTGAAAAATACCATCACTCTTTCCTTCTTTCTGTCTCTCTTTCTGGTTGGTTTTTCTTGGGTTTTCTCACTTTTAATTTCTGTTCACAGGTGACCTTGCATCTTGCTCAGCTTCATCTGTTATTCCACCAGAATCCCAAACCAGCAGAATAAGCTTCAGTCAAATCAATGAGAAAAGTGACACTAATGAAGAGACCAATATATTTTCAGAGCAAGTTCACAGGAGTTTCTAGCGTTGACAGAAGTCATCTTCTGTCGACAACTCCAAGCACTGCAAGCCTGTGATGAATGTGTTTGGCTTCTTTTTATTAACAGCTAATGAGAATCTCAGCACCAAACTCTCCTGAAAGGAAGTAAGAAGTAATGAAAAACAAGAGGCCTCTTTTTTTTTTTTTCTCTGGGTTATGTTTTGGAAATAGCGGGGTACCACGTGGCGAATATAGCTGAGATTTGGCTGAACCCTGTGGTTCTATGGGAACCTCTACCCCTCTCTAAGTCCCTCTGGCAGCACCCATTGCAGCAGGAGCTGCTCCAGCAGTTACCAGAGGCTCTCTCTGCATCACACCTGACCCAAGCCCAGCTTGGGTTGTTGCTTAATTCGGTGAACAGAGAAGTCCAGGAGGCTCCACCAAGCTCTGGGCGCTCCCAAGGTACGGCCTCTCTGCGTCGGTGTATGGCATCCATCTGGCTTCCTTAGGGACATTCAGTGTTGCTGATTAATGTGGTTTTATTCTAAACGGATTGCCCTTGGCTTCAGGCAATTGGAACACCTAAGTAGATTGTCGGGAAGGGAAAGCAATTTTTTAGTGAAATGAACAGATTAAAAAGGTAAGACAAAGGTCTCTGCTCAATCAGCTTTAATCTTTCTTTGACGGCAAGCCCTGGGAAATAAGAGGTCAGTGTGTTAGGGTTAAATATTTCAACAGTGCAGAGATTGAAAAGAATTTTTAAAAACACCTATATATCTAACCTAAAATTTGAGGCAGAGATCAGGATTTTCAAAACAGTTTGGAAACCAAATAATTCTCTCCTACTTTTCCAGCATTGCTCACGCTGCCCTATCATGTCATTTCCAGTTATGAAGTGTTACACACATATATTCATAGCCTTGATGAAACTGCAGTTGATTATAAGCTACATTTAGTGTCTGAACCTCCTCCAATTCTTTGTTTTTTGCAACCAAAAGGTTATAAGTTAAGTGTATCTGACAAGTATACACAACCAAGTGGAAAGCTTATAGTGCATAAACTATTATTTTTAGTCATATTGTCAGGCCCTATCTTTGCAGCACAAAAAGGTTCACCCCACCGTAGGCACTGCGTTGCATAAGGTCGCCTGGAAACACAATGGTAAAGATTAAAAAAAGAATCAATGGTTGCCAGCAGCAAAAGGGCACAATCAACAGGAAAAAAGAATCTGTTCCTTGGAGGCTACTACAAACAGCTTGCAGTAATTAAAACCAACTCTGAACTGTTGACAACTGGGTAAGATGCTGTTTTCCAGCCAGAGGTAGAATTAATTATGCTGCTCTAGATTGTCTTTATTGACTTTTTTTTTTTTCCTCGTTAGTCAAAAAGGAATTAACAAAACAACTATTGGCTTTATTTCTGAACCTGCCTCTAATTTAAAAATAAATAAATAAATAAAAAGATTTGCAGGAGGGAAGCAATAAAAGTACTTGAGGCAAAATGCTACCAAAATGAAGTCCCTTCATGGCCTATTTGTGCGTGCTGTGAAGGTGATCAAAATTAATCAAGCGCTGTGCAACGTACACAGAGATTCAATCCCTCGTCATTTATTCATTCGCTTTGCCGCTCGTTTCCTAGCTTTGCATTTTTAATAACTTGAGTACAAACATGAAAACGGTCTCGCGCAGCCCAGGACAGGATCTCCAGGCGCTGTCACGCGTTACACTGGTGACTAACTTGCCTTTGTGCCACTAGTCTCATCCCAACAGAAATGTCTCTAGGATGGGAGCTAAGGACTTTACCGAGAGCAGGACACCGTGTCCAGGCCCAACACTGCGGTTTTGTAAAGCCCTCCTGTCACATAAATGCCATGTACATATTCTGTCAAAGATGTGAAGGAGTTGCTCTTAAGTGTACGTTTATATTTAAAGCTGGTCATTGAAATGGCAGCAGTTGCATGCGCTTTTTTGTTTGTTTTTTGTTTTGGTAGTGGTTTTTGAGCACTCTTTAAAATTTCAAGGTTTGCTCTGTATTTCTGTGAGCATTTTAACGCAAGGTACAAGGAGGATCTTTATATAAGCAGGTGCTTTTTTGCTGTCACCTGGGCACCACTTGCAAAACGTGTTTCTCAAGACTAGGGCTTCCTCCTGCTCTGCAGGCTTCGAGGCCCGGGGTTTAAAAATGAGAATTCAAGACAGATTGACAATCCCGTGCAGAGATTTCCCTTCCGGTCTGAGCTGAACGCACGACAAAAGGCTCCGTTTCGGCTCCCTTGCCGCCTATGGCACATAACGGGGCAGAAACTCTCCCAGCGCCTCAGCGGGAGGCGGAGCCGCCATTTCCCGCACGCCCCTGTCCCCGCAACGGCCGCAACGGCCGCCTCGGGGCGCCCCTCCCGCCGGGCCCCGCCCCGCCCCGCCCACTGCGCGTGCGCGGCAGGCGCGGGGAGCAGCCCAACATGGCGGCGCCCGGCGAGTGGCGCGGGAGCTGAGGGCGCGGGAGCCGCTTCCCGCGCGCAGGTAACGGCCGCGGCCCAACGGCTCCAACCGCCGCCCGCCCAGCCCCCAGAGCCCGCGGCTGCGGCCCCCTCAGCAGCTCGCTGTCACGTCGCTGCTCGGTGTCCTCTCTCGAGCGCGTCCTGCTCGGGATAAACCGGTGATGA
>JAVCKT010095926.1:0-14003 GCA_032273925.1 Rhynchotus rufescens
TCCTCATTTTACCTGAAATGCTGTAAAAAGTAAAAATAATTCACATATACTTGTAAACTCTGTAGTGACTATTACAGACCTTGCAAATCCAAAGTACTTCTTTTCAAGCAAGGCCCCATAAATGCATATGCATTTGCAATTTAAAAATTTATTCTTGAGTTTTATTCTTTCTACCATAAATTGTTTGCAGTTGTCTGACCACTACTATAACTCTCTTTGTTGCTCAGAGTTATTACCAAGTCCTTTTATGTGACTCTTAACCTCCATGTCACTCAAGTATTTTAGTCAGAAATGCCAATAGTCCAGCTGATTTCCTTAATACAGAGTTTGCTGCTAAGAGGTTTCTTTCACAAAATGTAAAAATACAAGTCCTCAGAATTTACTGTCTGGTGGCAGTGTGTGTTGGGACTATCCAAAATATATTTGCTCTGAATATATTACAATAGCCATTTAATGACCTTGCCTGTCTGACAATAAAACTCTTTTGTCAGAACTCTCTAAGAAGTGAATGGAAAAAAAGACAAGTGAGCTGAAGTGAGGCCGTTTAATTATCAAAATGAACTGGTTGAGCAGGAAAAGTACATCCTGGTTGATTTTATGTCTTTTTTCTATTTTCTTTTGTGCCTGCTGTTACTGTTCCAATTCTACAAAGCTCCTAAGTTTCTATATAGTTTAGCCACATGATTCACTGGTCTTTTGACACAAAGCTGTTTGACACACAGAGATTTTGATTTGTGCTTCCCCGGAGAAATGTATGTACTGATAAAGGTTATGGAGGGAGATAAGTATCCCTCAAATTATATTACTTTTAAAACTCAGAGAAAGTCTCTCCTTCCTTAAAAGTGTTGAATATGAGAGCAATAATATTAGCTACATAAGCCTTCAAAGCATGGTATTCTGCAGTTTGTTTAGACACATCAGTGATGAAGGTAATGCTCTCTCTTTATAGGCAATTTACTTCTCAAGTAAATAGCAGTGAATTAGCCCATATTTGAAAGTGTTTGTTTATAGCATCTTACCCTAAAAAGTATTTGTCTTCAGTCTGGTTTAATAAGCAACTGGGAGCATTAGGCAGGAGGATGTGAGGGAACTTTGGTTAGATAGCTGTATTCTTCCCTTTTCCATATATTGGAAGGAATGAAATATATTCCATAGATTTCCGTATAGACTGGGGAATCTAAATTTTTCAGATAGATATTGCATGAGACAACGATCTATTTTCAGCTCTTAACACAGTGAGTTAATTCACTGCTATTACGTGTGCATTCCCCTGGAGAAAGTCTTAAAATCACTGATGAGTGAAGATTGGGCCATTTGTGGCAAGATGTCCAACTAAACTTTTTTTGCTATACTTTATACTGCTTATTGTGGTGGCAGAGCAAGGCTTTTGTTGTCTAAAATTGATAATTCTTTACCCATAGTAATTGGGATTTTATTGTGTATAAGCAGTTATTTCTGGCTTGTGGAAAGAATTTGTGGATACTTTCAGCATCTTTGGAAGATGTTTTACTCTTGGATTATTGCTGTATAATCTCCATCTGAACTACATCTAAATACTAGAGAGACCTAAGGGTATTCTGAAAAATTCAGTTCAGGTGCAGAGCAGATTCAAAATACAATTAATTCCTTTCCACCAGATCATTGGTAGCACTTGACTTTTTCCCTGTAGTACCTGGATAATAGGTGAATTATGTCATCATCATCTTAAGATTTACAGATCCCTTTGTTTTGTGATTTGCAGGCCCATTTGTTTTGTGACTGGATGTTTGGGTAGACAGTGACATAGGAACTGCTAACCACAGGCCTCAGTCATTCAAGCTTTACCCTATACAGTAGAAATGAGCCTTCAAAGTACTGGTGCTATCTTATGCTTACATGAATAATCTACATTAATGCAAAATAGGTCATGTAAAGCTTAGAACCTAACAAGTTGTATCTGAATTGCGTTGATTAATCCTGCTTCAAAAGTGCCCAGTGTGCCACCAGAATGTTCCTCTCATTGCCTGCTTTTACTGTGAGCTCTACCTCTCTTGGGTACTGGAACAGACTGTGTCTTGGCAGCAAATCTCCTTGGTGGAAATACGTGTTGTAACAGAATCTGTGAATAAGAACCAACCTAACAGACTCATAATGAAGTGCCTTAAACTTTTTTTGTTCATCAGTTCATTTTTGCATACTGTTAATCCTTATTTTGAGATAGGGTTTAAAGACTGGGAATATTATAATGCCATGCTAGTGAGAACATTGTGGACACGGAATGTCTCCTTGGTCTACCCACCAAATCCAAGTTGAAGACTGAACTTTGTCCCATGCAGTATTAGGTGGTGCTGAAGAGTCCCTTTGGAATTCCAAAACTGCCAAGTCAGATGTGACATCAGAACGTAACAGTATTTTATTCCTTATTCAAAACTGTTTCATCCTGATGTCTCACTAGGCATATACTAGATGATTAGGAACCTAACCCTAGGAGGGAAGATCAGCAATGGAAGCTGAGGATTTAATTCCATTCATGCTAGGCTCTCTCCAGACTGTAATATGATGCAAGTCACTTCCATTGAATTATGAAATAATACAAGAAAACTGTTGTAAGGGTTGTTGAACACTGAACGGGTTGCCAAGAGACTATGAAGTCTTCGTTCTTTGAGGTATTCAACTGGATGTGGTCCTGGACAACTTGTTCTAAATAACACTGCTTGAGCAGAAGGTTGTTCTAGACTACCTCACCTATCATCGCTCCTATTTTTGTCTCTTGTCTTATTTTCTGATTTGTCCTTCTCTGCTTTTGCTACAAATTCTATTTAGGAAGCTGTTTTTTGTAAGGGATTAAAAAAACGGAGGGTGGGGAAGTGAAATTCTGATAAAGATTTTTCCAAAGACTTTGCACAATTCATTTGGTTATTTTCAGATCCTTGAGTCTTTTAAGGAATATCTCAAATCCATTAGCAGTTAATCTCTGTATCCCCTTTTCATGGGAGATGCCCCCCATACCCTCTCCTGTAATACCTGGAGCTCAGCAGCAAGCTCTGCCCGAGATGTACATAAGCATTTTGTGGATGATAAAAGCAGAAAAGCATGGGGAAAAAATGCTCTTCGTGTCCTGCCTTTGCTTTTTCTGCTGCTAGTGCTCCAAGCAAGGCCAGCTGAGGATAACGCCTGGGGTGACACTGCCTCTGTCCCTGCTCCAGAGAGCCACATGGAGGTGTGGGCTGCACTATCTCCTTGCCTCCCTCAGAAAGCTCCAGGCATTTCTGCTCTTCAGATTAGGAGAGGGGCAGAAAAGGAGCAGCCGAGCTGGACTATGCAGCCATTCTACAATGGCCATTCTTTCACTTTACAGAACTGTATTCAACTGTGCATGATTAATTCTTCCTCTGGTGCATCAGTTATCGCCGCTGAAAGCACTTTTCTCCAGAAATGCAATACTTTTCTTAGCTGCCAAAATCAGTGGGTATTTAAACTTCACAAGGTCTGAGTAGCCCATAGATCTTCAATAGTCCAAAAGAGCCAGCCTGTCTGAATTCTTTCCTTTCATTCTTTCCAATGCCTTGCAACTTACATTATTGTACATTAATATTTTATCTCAAAGAAATGGCAAGAAAGTGCTGCTTCTTCTCTAGGTGGACTCTGCTGATAGCTAACAGTTTTTCATTTATCTGCAGGTGTTAAAAAAGACTTTGAAATTTGCTATGGAAAAATATAATTGTTCTGGCTAGTTTTCTAAAATTCTAAGAAAATACAACAATTCTAATCAATATGGATGGATGGTTACAGGCTAGCTTAAATATCTGAGTCATTATCAATTTGCCAACAACCTTATAAGATTATAAATAACTTTTACATCAAGTTATTTTTAGTGTTATTCTCTCTCCATAAACAATATGCTATGTTTTCATTTCTGAAGCCATCATTCTGCAGTTGCAATTTTGTAGGTGCACTGGATACACGAAAAGGGGAAGCCTTTCTGTTGGTTTTGGTGGTGCAAGACAGTTTTATCTGCATATGGTACTGGGTAGAAGGTCTGACTGTGTAGCTTCAGGGTTAGTACTAACACTTCTGCCACTCCTAGTGGCTCATGCTTCAATCTATAATGTTCTATAGATTCAGTCTTTAATGTCTCAGGTGCTATGCATCTGAGACAAAACATGTAGCGAAAAAAAATACAGCTGTTATTGGATTGGGGCACCGAAACATGACCAGGATTGTAACGGCACTCCAAACAAACCCTTGAGAACACTGTCACCAGCATCACAGTGAAAACTGACATGTGCCCCTGCAATACCTTCCTGATATGTATTCCTATGAAAAGGCCAAGAGGGCTGTGTGCTTAGCAAGCAGTTCTCACGGGCATACAATGGGAATTTTCAGGTGCTCCAGTTTGATCATCATCTCTATTTTAACATTCATTGCATAATGTCTTAGGCGAGAACTGGTTTACAGTCAGTAGAAATAATAGTACAATTAGAAATAGTGGAAGTGTTCATAAAGGGAGTTAATGCCTCTTTCCATGCACTCTCATGAAAATGTTTCTCACGTGTCTGCAGTAGGGCTTAACTAGCTGGGCATCAGGCACTGTTATAGCCCTATTTTCCTCACCTTGCTGACTCTTGGGCGTCTTAAGCCACAGATCTGTCAACACAAGGAAGCAAGATTGGGTGCCTCTGCTTAGAAGCCCCACACAGGCTGCCATACCATGAGGAGCCACCTGATGCTCCCCATCCCCTGCTCTCATTCCATAACTGTACAAAGGCCAACCAGCATGCCCTCCTCAACTCCTTATTTTAAATGGGGAGAATTTAGCTATTCTGGCCTAGACTCTGAGCATCATTCAGTGTCGTCTCCTCTGCTTTTCTCCAGCATTATTTTTCAGAAGACAACTCTTGGATATCTTTCTCATCTTTGACTTGCTTGGATATGCAGTACCTCAAACTGCTGCAACGCAATGCTTAAATACCTGTCCCTGCCAGGAACTCATTTGGGTTGCAGGACACTAAAAAGGCAGATGCATTGCACACATTGTATTGTAATTCCCAGTGAGAAATCCCGATGGTAAGAAAATTAATCATGATGCATGGTGTGGGAGACATCAGGCAGAGGCTTAATTATGGAGAGAGTTCTTCAGCATTCTGCAAAAAGCTTTTCTGTTCCATTCCTGCATGCTCTGCAATTCTTAATTTTGCAAAGTTGGCAATAAACTAGTAAGATTTTTGGAACATATCATAGATAGGAGATCTAATACTTCCCAGTGGTCATGACATAGGCCTGAAAATTGGATATTTGTAATTCTCTTGCTTCAGGCAGTTCAAGTTTTGTTCAGGCAAATTATTATGAGCACAATGCTATGGGGTATGTATCTTATAGGGGCTTAAAGTCAAGTGTTTCCTCAATAAAGGACAAAAGTTTCTTTTTCAGAGAGGACTTCATGATGCTTAGATGTAAGGTGCAGAATATGCTAGCTAGTAGGTACTGTGACCAAAAGACTTATGATCTGTTCTTTGTTGAGTTACTATATCTTGGGCAGGTCAGATTGCCTCCTTGTGCCTCAGTTTTCCCTCTTAGTATTCCTCTGTGTTGTCTCCTTGAATAGGAAGCTCTGGGAATTAATCTCTCTAAGCAAAATATGAAACACAGTGGAGTCATAAAAGACTAAGTGTGATGTGTGACCTTTCATTTCATTAAATCTTCCACTGTATGTTTTCTGGTATTCTGGAGTGGGAGGCAGTATGCCTAATTATATTTAACTAGAGTGAGTTTATTTTAGTATAGGCCCATAATTTAACTCTGGAAAAAAAAAAAGTTTAAAAGTATCCCATAGTTATTTTGAAACTACTTATACTTCCGAAGACATGTTCAAAAACGAGTAAACAAAATTTTTAGGTGAAAACAGAATGAAATTACTCGCAGAGGAGACAAACCATGTTAACCCCATCTTAAAATCAATGGGGTGCCCCTTTGTGCTTCCTGATACAATACCCCAGGTATTGCAGGCTATATGGCACACTTCCCCTTGCACCTCTCATGCATGTTACTGTTGTGCCAGACACCAAACTGCTCTGATATCTTTTCTTTTTAGCATTAGTTAATGCTTTATCTTAAAAACATACTGATATATATACTACTCCTTGAGGAGCTGGCACTAGGCAGACTTACTGGATAAATATTTAAGTTATTTTACTTTTTGTGATTGCCACCTGACTTTAACATCTGCTGAGCAGCAAAGCTCCCATAAGGGCTCCCCAGTGACCGTGGGGTGCAGGACAACTTCCAGCTTTGGCAGACGGGAGGCCTGGTGAGCCAGGGCAGCAGGGCAGAGCTGTCGCCTCCCTCTGTGCAGGTGCCTGGCTGCTCCAGCTGCTGTGGCAAGAACCCAATTTGGGCAAAGGAAACTTCCCCAGGAAAGTTCCTGCGAAAGAGGAGGTTCAAAATGGCAAGCTTGGCCTCACATACCCAAGCATAAGCATAGAATTTTATATGTGTTTGGGCTCCGGGTTGGAAGGAATGCCATCACCAAGCATAATATACTTAACTAAGAACAAGCTAAATTAACAGGTAGGGGGAAGTTAATTAATTTTCTCTATAAAAGAGGCAGGAGGAAGAGGAAATAGAACAGTCTTAAATCCCTAGGAATAGTGTGATTTGTCATTTTAGAGACTTTGTGTTTCTGTATGCTATTTATGTGACACAGTCTTACCTATTACAGATGCTGTTAAATTAAACACGACATCTCAGGAGCTACATTGCCCAAGAACTTGTACTGTAAAAAGGTGAAGGAAAACACTAACTCAGTCAATAATGTAATAATAAAGTTGTTCTATTAGTGGCATTTTTCCTTTTTTTCCCTCTATTTCTTTTGCCCCATGGACAATAAACATAAAGCAATCTGTGGTATGGTCATGCATATATATGTCCAGAAACATAGCAAAAACCTTTTAGTATTGCTGTGGAGTACTAATAAAGCACTTGTTAATGGCTATTGCTATTTATGTACGTTATATTGGAGGTGGAGTGGAGGCTTTCCTTGTTGATCCATGTTAGAAAGAATCAATTGCATCCACGATGAGTTTCTAAAATTGCATTTTATAGTGCAGATCATCAGATCTTTTTTAGTTCATTGATTAAAGCTCAGCAAAAAGTTGCTCTTAACTGGAAAGCTTGCAGGTTTTGACCTCATCCTGACTTTGCAGGGAAGAAAGCCCTAAAGAAACCCAAAGCCTTTGCGTGATACCGTGCTTGGTTTTGTAACGAGCAGCAATCAAGGACAGCGCTTTGCCTCACAGGTAAGGCAGGCAGGATGGAGGCTGGGAGAGCCACTCCAGTGGCACGCGGTGGGTGGCTATTTCTGGATCCAAGTCATAACCTGCTCCTGGTCAGAGGGCAGCACTGTCATCAGCTGCCAGAACAACCGGCTGAAGGAGAGCGTTGGGAGCAGCGCAGTGGTGCTGGCGCGAGATGTTCTGGCACACGCAGCATGTGGTCCCCTGTCATCTGCTTCCTTTGCTCTTCTCCCTCGCTTTCCCCTTCTCTCCAGGGCAGTTTCTTATGACTTGGCACACTTTTCAGCAGCGAGAAGCCAACAGCCTCTCATTCTGGGTAGCGGTTTCCAAGGGGGCTTGCAAAAATTTAATTATTTTTTCTTTCCTCCTTGCCCTTGCTAACACTGAGCAGAGATGGTAGCCTCTCAGTTCTTCCTGAGCTGTCATTGGTGTTGACATTAACTTTAGCCAAATGTGTTATATCACTATGAGAAGTGGGAAAGGAACTCTTTGCAGTCATGTAAGCAAATCTCCTCTTTGCTCTCCCTCTTTTTTTTTTCTGAAACCTTTGGATAAAAAATGTTTAATAAAGTGGTTCAGTTAGTTTGCCTCTTTCACAAACAGTGTAGCTGCTGTAGTAAAGCTTGAAGGTGGCATAGAAATGGAGAATCAGTCTGAAATTCATAGATGTTAAAAGCTCGTGCCATCTACCAGAAAGTTAGATGCATTCTAGCAAATTCAGCAAAAGGAGAAAATAATGTTTCAAGTAGGAACTACGGGTGACACTTTTAAAGTAAGTGTAAATCTCTGGCAGTGATTCTAGAAACTCATGGGAATGGGCAGAAAATCAACAGACACTTCTGTGTGTTGGAGACTGGAAATTGGTTTGTATAGTGAAGCTGCTCTGTTGCTCATTTCTTGCTTTAAATAGGGAATCTAGGCAGTGCTTATTACAAACCTTTTTATTTACTAACTCTATCCGACTAGAGGTTACAGTTGCTGTGAAAGTTTTTTGTCTCCTGCCTTCAATTGAAAGGAAATCTCTTACGTGATTCAGCAGATCAACACAATTAATTCCATTCACGTAGCAGAAAAAAAGAATTGCAAAACAGTACCTGTGATTAAATCAATCTGGTGACATTATGCTCTGCTCATAGATATTCTATTATCAGAAAAGAGCTAAATTCTTCAGATAGGTTTTTCACTATGCACTCAACTAGCAGCTTGCCTTTTTCACCATGAGTTAAATCAGTGTGCAAAAAGCAAAACTGCATCACAATACAAAGTTTCAGTTTTTTTTAATGAAAAGGCATGGTAGATGTTCTCTTATTGGTATAAAGTCATGGTAGATGTTCTCTTATTGGTATCATTAGATAAATCTTAGCTCTAAAAGAAACTAGATGCAACTTGTTAGTTCAGACAGATTTATCAGATGCATCCTATAAAACTAATTCTTGGTCCTCATTAGTCATCTTTGCACCACTCTTAAGCTTACAAAGGATGTCGCTTAAGGATATTTTCTTGTAGTTTTAGTATCAATTTGCTGGTAGAGGTCACCTGTGCTTCACAGCAACTCCTACTCTTGGACTTTACAGGCTAGCTCTCAAGGTTTTATTGTACTCTTGAAAACATTTGTCACAAAGCTTGCTTAAATCATAGTTACTACAGTTTTTCAGTTGTCTTTTTAATGCTTTTGACATCAGATTGCAAAATGTTTAAGAGTTTTTGCTGGGTCTTGCTAGCCTCATGACCATTGCAAATTAGCTAGAGAACTTCATGCTGGCACTCTGCACTGCCTGTTTGTTCAGAGTGCTGAGGCCATTGGACCTTCACAAATTATAGTAGTCTTTCCTTAAGGTTTTTTTCTTTCAGATTTTTTCCAAAATCTTTCAGAAATCTTTCCAAGTTTTCCTTCTAGATGCTTGCTTTGAACTAAAAATACTTCTTGGGCTGTAATGGACAGAAGTTTCAAGGTCTTCAGAAGAACATAAAGCAATGTATGCTGAGATTTCATAAACTCTAGTCTCTTGAGCTGTCCATTGCCCAATAGGCTTATGCTGATTCATTGCTAAGAAAATGATGCAGCTGCATAGATTTAACACTCTGTTCTTATTTTCCTCCTCATCCTCCTCAAATGACCTACTGCTGGATGATCTTAATGATTAACTCTGGTTATATTCTTATAATCAAACTCTAAATTAGTCTGTGGCTATTTGCACTTGAGTTGGATTTACTTTTGTTTGAGATCTATATTGTTGTGTTTTGTTTAGTTTTTTTCCGAAATAGCTGTGTTGAATGAATTTGATATAACACAGGCACTGAGATGTCTTTTCTCATCATCTCTTACGTATGTCAAACAATCAGCATTTTATTTCATGGTTACAGTTCCCTAGCAACAAAACTTTATCTTAAACTGACCCTCATTGTTTTGGAGACCCTCTACCTACAGCTCGTTCAGTCTCTTCAATTGCTCAAACATACTTAGTGCTTTTCTTTGTTTCATTTTGATTACCTGTCAGGTTTATGTTCATGATCTTGCCTGAAATAAAGTATCAGGAACATGCTAACATTGCTTAGACTTACTCAGACTTACTCTATTAATACTTCACAATTCATACTGGTAATTTCCTTGCAAATGTTCCATGAGCCTGTCAGTTAACAAGTCATTTATTTAAAGAAAAGGCAATAAATAGTTTTGGCAGCTTAACTGCACTTTTTTGAGAGCATATGACAGGAAGATGTTTGTGTGTCCCATCTGCCCCAGCTTTACAAAACCTCAGTAAATGACTCTTCTTTCTAGGCTCCTTCCTAGTCAACAAAGAGGTTATTCCTGAAGACCTAACAGAGGAGCTGCCTAATTTCAGCCGGTGTTTCCATCTCTCTGATTATGTATATGCCAAATATAGCTGATAAGTTAGCAAAGGCATTAGCAATAGTATTAGTGGTATCTGTAATAACAATGATCTCTAATAATGATCATGATGAGATTGGTATTTTTTGACTATTGTCACCATATTTCCCCACAAAACCTGGCAGTCTATTGCAGTGGCACAGCAACACAGTTATTGAGACCTTCCTTATTTTACAGTTTGGTTCACATTCCAGTTTTAGAACAGTACATTTCCTTGAGATCAGAGATATTGCATTGCAGGCACTGTGCTCCTGCAGAGGCCTCCCTGCTTCGTGGTAATGCTTCCTACTGGTGAGCATTTTTTGTGTATTTGATCTCCTTACCGACACAACCAGAATGTGTTTCCTCAAGATCAGAATTTCCTTTGCTTCTCAGAAACTTTTAACTTCCTACCTTAAATGACCAAATGACCAGGCAGGGGTGAAACAGCTACTCTGCAAAGAAAGAACCTGACTCATCACTGTGGAGTTAAGGTGAACAAAAGAAAGCTTGTTTGTTCAGGTTTCTATGAATAGCAAAGCTCACAAAAAAAAAAAAAAAAAAAAAAAAAAAGGTTACAATCACAGATCCTTCTTGAATCACACTAGAAGGACAACACAGCTGAAATTCTCATTCCGCTTGGACAAGTTAATGGTCTGTCTGGGCCACTTTGACGGTAAAACATAACAATCGAGAACTAAGAGGCACAGACAAAGAAATGGAAAGGATTATTTATGGCCTAATTCTAGGAAATTTCCAAGACTGTGGCATATGTATAGCCTGATATTAGAACACCGTTTCTTGGGGATTTTAATGATGTGCACAGGAACTTTTAGAGCACAGTGCCCCATGCTCCTCTTCTGTTGCTCTACTCTCTTCCCTTCCTTTGCTTTTAGCTTCTAGAAGAAAAAGGCAGACGCCACTGATTTGCATCCTAGGGGAAAATTCAGTGCTGAAGAAGGCAGGGTTTTCAAATATCCCAGTTAGTGCCAGGGAAAGAGAGAATGAGGCAGGAATTAGAAGTTTTCAAACTGCTCTTTTAATACTGACAGCATCCGTAGAGGATGCCTGCATCTAATGATGAGTAAGAGGAGCCCTCTTTCACTCAATCATTTGTAGTTCTGATTACTGAGACTTCAGAACTTGTCTGTTCAGCCAAAAGTAGAGCAGAAGAGCTTTGACCTGCCTCTCTCTCAATCGCAAGGCACCTAACACACATTCTGTTTGATTTTGGAAATGAAAAGAACCTTAACTTCACCTGCATACCAGGCAGACCTGTATATTTGCTCTTAAAAATCTTCCCTGAGCCTTATTTCTTCATTTTCATGGGGAAAAAGAAAAGAAAAAAAAGAAAAAAAAGAAAAAAGAAAAGGTTTGTGTAAAAGCTGGACAGATAAAGACTTCTTGCATACCAGCAAAGTGGCTTAGGTAGCCATGACAACCACCTCAGAGCTTGCAAAACTTCCCTTCTTCATCATCTTTCTTGCAGTTTAGATCTCATACGAGCTGTGGAAAAACAAATGTCTGATCTAAAGCAATGAAATAACCAAACGTTCATAGTGTCCAAAATACTGGAAGCCGAGATATTGCCAGTTATTTGGTGAGATTAATGATAATAGTTTGTCTAGTTTCCATGGGGCTCCTTCAAACTTTATAGAGACCAACAGCCTTCCCCAAACCTGGAGGTGGACACACAAGGGAAAGAGGATGAGGAGGATTAATGGAGATTTTAAGGGAAGATGATCAGACATTAAATAAGCATAATAAAAATGTTTTCAGAGTTCACTGTATTTATTTACTGCAGCATCTGAGATCAGAAGGGCTCTGCTGTTCTGGCCCCAACACAGAGGCATCTTTTTGAATGATCTGTGGGTTCATACAAACTATCCTTACTCTATCAAGAACTAATATCTATGTATTTCTTTCAATCTTCTCTGTGCTCATTACTTTTTAACTTGGAAAGTTCAAGTTCCTCCATGTCTTATGATTCCAAGTCAGACACCAAAGTACAACATAAATAAACACCTGCCTCTACCCTCGAGATTTGCTTTGAGGGGAAAAAAGGAGTGAATGCTGTCAATGAGACAAACCACCATCTTTCTAATCAAGTGATAAGCCTTAAGGAAATTGCAAAACTATATATATCTAAGCTTTCTAAGGAGAGATATGTTGCTGCCGAGGGAGGGAGGAAAAGAAAAAAACAAGTTTGCATTTGGACCTCAAATAACTGCACATTCTTTCATGTACCACTGTTAGAGTTAAGATGCCACAATTACTGAGGGATAAAAGTCTTAAAAGTTCTCTTTCAATAACAACATATTCAGTTGTTTTTTCTAAGTCAAAAAGAAGAAGAATTCGTGGGCCTCCGTAAGAATGTCCAGATTTTATGTGATGGCTCACTTCCAAGGTCTCCATCAGTAGCCTCGGGGAAAGAGCACCATCTTCTGGGAAACAGCCTCTCAGTCTTTAGGGAGGGAAATGCTTGTGATGGAGCATCTTCCAGGATCATAAAGCCATTATTGCAGTTTTATCAGAGGTGTTTAACAGGGTTTCATCCAAAAGTTCATCCCAGAAAAATTCCACATGAGCTGGTTTATAGATAGCAGGAGTGTTAATGCAAAGAAGCGGAGCTGAATAAAAAGACTTAACATTTAATCCATTAGCAGAAAAGCATCTGAAAAACAATAGTCACAGCAAGAGGAGCGTTATACCTCTAACTCAGTAATCAAAATTCACAATCAAGTTTGTGAGATACAAATATTGTTTTTAGGATGATGCCTGTTGCAATTTAGCTTAGTAGTTTATATCATGGAAATGATGAAAGACTATAGAAAAACTAATAAGCACTGAAAAATCATAAAACATTTCTGAGTTTAATACAGCATAGCAAATACCTGAGAATGGATCTTTTTTAACAGGCAGAAAATGAGAATTATATTATAGATCTGGATATTAGAAAGGTAAGGAAATGAGTTAGGTAGAAGCCAGTGATTTAAGATTGTGTTATTTCCTGAAATTTCTCCTTCAGTCACATAAAATTTCCATGATGTTTGTGTGTAAGAGAAATACGACTGAAGTCAGATGGCAAATGACTACCCAAGTCATCTTACCATGAACATTAATGGAAATTGTTGAGAAATGTCTGTTAATTATATACAATGTAATTACTTTTATCATTAGGCATCGTGTCGTTTTTATATAGCTTTCAACAGCAACGGGATAACTACCTTCCTCTTTAGATTACTGACTGTGAACTCATTATCTGTTGAAAGAGAATCACTAAGATACCTTCAAAGGTAGCTTATCTTATTAAATGTTTCCTTTTTCCAGAAAATAATTGGATTGGAACAAATAGGATGAAAAGTAACTTCATAAGATGTGTTGTTTCACTTCCTCAAAATGTACATCAGATACAAGCTAGGGTCCATGCAGTGCTGCAACAGCACCTCTGCAAAGTAGATGCAAGTTAGATGGATTTTGGAAAATTAAAAAAATGAAGCGCCATGGAAGTCTTCAAGGAAGTACCTTATCCCTTATTCCATGAATACACACCTTTACAAGACTTTTAACCTCTGTCTCCCCAAGCATAATTCAGATAGTTGTTTCCTAATGATATTTTCAGAAGGGAATTCTTTTTTTATTATTTTTTTTCATGCTTCTATGCTATGTTCCCCTGCCTTTTGCTCCTAGCAGATGTCAGTGAATTCACAAAGGGGCTTCAGGCCTGTGGGAGGCAGGGATGGTGAGGGAACACCACACAGTACAGCCTAAAAATGTCTGCTATAAACTATGTGTTGGAACCAACAGTTGTGTTTTGCTCAGTTGATTAAATGCCAAGAGTTTTCTTCATTGTTTATATTCTG
>JAVCKT010095927.1:0-14000 GCA_032273925.1 Rhynchotus rufescens
TTCCATCACTTTCCAGGGATGGAGGTGAGGCTTACCGGCCTGTAGTTGCCCAGGTCATCCTTCTTGCCTTTTTTTGAAGAGCGGAGTGACACTGGATTTCTTCCAGTCTTCAGGCACCTACCCTGTTCTTGAGGACCTTTTGAAGATGATGGCAAGTGGCTTGGCTATGAAATCTGCCAGTTCACCCAATACTCTTGGGTGCATCCCATCAGGGCCCATGGATTTGTGGGTGTCAAATTTCCTTAGGTGTTCTCTGACCCATTCTACTCAGGGCAAGTCTTCCTCTCTCCAGCTCTCTTTTCCTGTCCCTAGGGCCTGGAATTCTAGAGGGCTGCCCTTGGAAAACACTGAAGCAAAGGCAGCATTCAGCAACTCTGCTTTCTCTGTGTTTTTTTGTAACCATCCCATCCCATTCACCAGTGGACTCACATTTTCCCCTGAACTTCCTTTTGTTTTTAATATATTTGGAGAAGTTCTTCTTATTATTTTTAACATCCCTTGCTAGATTCAGTTTCAAATGTGCCTTAGCTTTCCTTGTTGCATCCCTGCATTCCCTGACAATGTTCCTGTATTTTTCCCAAGGGACCTGTCCTTTCTGTATACTGCTTTCCTCTGTTGCAGTTTTGCCAGGAGCTCCCTGCTCATCCTGCTCCCCCTTCCTGAATTCTTACAAACAGGGATGCCCTATTTCTGGGCAGGGAGGAAAAGTCACTTGAAAACTAACCAGCTCACCTGGGTCCCTCTTCCTTCCAGAGCCCTAGTCCATGGGATCTTTCCCAGCAGGTCTCTGAAGAGGGTAAAGTTGGCCCTCCTGAAGTCCAGGGTCACAAGCCTACTTACTGTCCTGCCTCCTCCTCGTTGGATCCTGGACTCCACTAGCTCGTGATCACTGCATCCAAGGCTGCCCCCGACCTTCGCATCTCCAACAAGTCCCTCTCTGTTTGTTAGTACAAGGTCCAGTAGCCCACCTCTCCTTGTTGACTCCTCCACAACCTGCGTCAAAAAGTTGTCATCGACACACTGCAGAAACTCCCCGACCATTTGTGCCCTGCTGTGCTGTCTGATTCAAAATCTTTAGTCTCCGCCTTGCTCCATATTTGTTTGTTTGTTTAAATTCTAACTGTGAAGGATTTTTCATGTTGAATTACAGGAAAACTTCATTTATTTCAAAATCTTAATTTCAGAGAGTTTTAAGTCTTCCTGGTTCTGATGCAGGATATGAGTACATGCTGAGATAGGATGATTGTTTACTCACATTACTGTTTGGCATTTCTCCTTCTAGCACAGATTGTAAATGAAAAAGGAGGCTTATTTGTTGATTTTGAGTATTAATTTGTTTTAGGCTGTGGGCTGCAACTTTTTTTGTTTTTAATTCTTACCTTCTACATTTTCTATTGCAGTGATAAGGAGGAATAAAAGATCACAGAACCACAGAATGGCTAAACTTGGAAGGGATCTCTAGAGATCATCTAGTCCAACCCTCCTGCTCAAGCAAGGAATTCTAGAGCGTGTGGCATGGAGTCACATCCAGGCAGATTTGGAAGATCTCCAGAGGAGATTCCACAATCTCTCTGCGCAGCCTGTTCTAATGCTGTGTATCTCTAATAGTGAATAAGTTCTTCCTCATATGGAGAAGAAACTTTCTGTGTTTGAACTTGTACCCATTACCCCTTGTCCTATCACCAGCCACCACCAAAAAGAGTTTGGCCTCATCCTCCCTACATTCTCATTTCAGGTACTTATACATATTGTTCAGACCTCCTCCCAGTCTTCTCCAGGCTAAACAGGCTCAGGTCACTTAGTCTTTCGTCATATGAGAGATGCTCCAGTCCCTTAATCATCTTTGTCACTCTATGCTGGACCCTCTGTAGAAGCTCCTCAAAATTTGGCAACCTGCAATTATTCTCTTTTCCGACAGTGATTTCGTTTGCAAGGAAGATCCTTGCAAATAATACCAATTATAAATCAAATCAAAGTCCCTTAATTCTAGCTCAGTATAATTTTTCTAAACTCTCTCTTCAAGATGCTTGTGTTGCTGTGACTGACAGGGCAATTTGAAAGAGTAATGAGTAAAGATAGACATCCTGATCAATTAATTTTTTTTGGGGGGGGGAGGCAACTGTCTCCATTTCTGTCAATATGCAAAACTGTCATTTTAGTTATTTTAGAAGCCAAGTGAAGAAGGATCATACATCTGGATTCCCTTTGTGCTAAGTTATGTGAAGTTTGGTGGTAGTAGTAGTGTCAAAATGAAAAGAGGTGGAATTTTGTAGTACTTACAGGATTTGCATCCCCCTCTCTTTTCCTTTTGTTAAAGTGGCATACATAATTGTACGCGTCTAGTCTGGTATTTGCTTGCAGTATAGCTGAACATTGGAGATGGAAAAGGAGAAGATATTGCTGAGAATTGAAATGCTAGGTGGGAACTACTGTTATGTTTTCTTGCACTCATGAAATGAGTGTCTGTTTTCCTCTTTTAAAAGGAATCAATCTGTTTTTAACTGTGTTAACAGGAGGTTTACAAATGACTTCTGCTGGTGCAGAATTGAATTACAGACAAAGTGCAGTTGCCAACTCTAACTGGAAGATTTTAAGCTAAAGATAAGCTATAATTCTTATATTCTTCAATTCTTATAATTCTGAATTATAATTATAATATATAATTATAATATAAGAACTATAATTCAGCATTCCTCCTTATACACAGAATATTCCCTCTAATTACTACTCAGTGTGCAGATTTCACACTGGCCTGATTCTGAGTTTGTCTGGAGCTTTCACTTCTTCATAGTGGACAGTACTCTTTAGAGAGAGTAGCAAAGATCTAAAGTAGTGATGCTGTAACTCATCCAGTTGTGTTAGGCAACTTCCTTCGTTAGAAAACATGCCAAATCTTACTCACAAGATTCAGGATTAGTTTCTGAAAGTTTCTATCTAGAGTGCAAAGAAACAAGTGATGCATGTAGCCATTGCTTTGTTTTGCATCAAAGCAGGACTCGGGCAAGCTGATTTCTTTAGAAGAGTATCGAGTACCTTGAAGTTTCAGCTTTAAGTCAGAGCATAGAATGAAAAACAGATGAACTCTTAGAAATCCAGTGAAGTGAGCCAGGCTAAGCAATGTCATTTTTTCCTTTTGCCCTACAATGAGTTTTGAATGAGAAAACCTGTCTATCAGGCTATTAGAAGTGGTAGTTAGAAGCTCCTGACAATTGCATTTCTGAGAGGGAAAGAGAAAAATTAGCTGTGATGGCAAAAGCAGTATAGCTGGCCAGGCCGATTTTACTTTCCACCGAGTAGCTCTAAAACATGCTGCAGAGAAAATAGAGAAAATACAACTCTAGGTCTTCTGTTGTGTTGGAATTGAAGTCTTGCAAGTAGAAGGTTAGAGGCAGTGTGGAGTTACACAAGCCTGGCCAAGATCTCTCAGACCTGTACTGGTGTTAGTCCATGGTAAAGGACCACAGCTCTTAGTCAAGCTTTATAATTGGCCTTAAAGCACCACTGTGTAGGCACTGGTCTTGGGCAACTAAATGAGGACAGACTTTTGCACAAGGAAGAAGAGAGAGATGTAGCAGGAGGGGAAAGAATCATGACCGTAAATGGTTACTGCTTCATCTGATCTGAGAGGTTGAGTACATGCAATAAGATTTACGGATAGCCTAGATCTATCCACATGGTACTGCACTGTGCAGGAATGCTTCTGTACTTTCTGATATTTTCACAAAATCACAATACCAATTGTACTTTTACATTTCTAATACCGCAGTTCTCTGTGGAGAAGGGTTTCCCTCATCCATTGCCTATTTTCAAAACTCCTGTTCTTAACATACTTTACATTAAGGCATAATTATTTCCCTTTTAAGCTTTGCTTGTGACTTTCCCCATTTTTTCCCTCTTTAGATGTGTTTCCTCTTCAGAGGTGTCTGTGTTTCCTCTTCAGAGGTGTCTATTTTTCAGAGCATGAATTTATACACTGGTGTTCAGAGTATTTCTTTCTTTTCTTAAACACAAATTCTTAACAATTAGAAGCCATATGAAAGGCAAATATATTTCCTATCCTCACAGTCTTGCTAGCTTTGTGATTCATCCTGTGATTCCGAGCTGATGTATTTTATCTGGTCCTTTCCTAGCTTTTAATTATTTCTCTCAGGATTTTTGTTATTTTGGAAATTTTGTATCCCTAGGTAATGCTGCTTTTTCTAACCCTTTTCCCTTGCACATTGACCTCACATCTCACATGCCAAAATGAACAGGGTATGCTCACTGCTTCCCACTGCCTTCCTGTTCTTCTATATCTAGTGGCTTCCACTTCTGGATCCTATACCATCAATGAGGAAAGGTACCTTTGCACAGCAGAGATGAATTTTCTGTGACAAATTCTTTCTTTCACCCATTCTGCATGCACACACTTTGTGTTTTGGGGGTGCTCACACACTCATGCACGCACATATTTCACATACTTGAGGTTGTTGCTTACCTGAGAAATACTCATTAGCATGAGTGCAGAGCTGCATGCAGAAGTAGGACTTGGTGAGGAAAAAAAAGATGATTTAGGCATACAGAGGAAAAAAAAGATGATTTAGGCATACAGAGGCCTCAGCTCACTTTCTTCCAGGGTATGGACTTCTGGGAATGTTATAACTAGTGTATCCCATTAAAAAGACTAATTTTGAATCCTTGCTGTTTCAGTATTAAAAATTGCACATTTAGCAAATGTTTTTCCTCCAATCTTCAACTTTAGCCATGAGTTTTTTTGGATATGTTAGAATTCTGTAGTGTATTTCTGTAGTTTAACACTTTTCTTCTGCAGGAAAAGAATAATTTTCTTTCTGTCTTTACAATCACAATCATAAATTTAAAATAAGAAAAGGGGGGGAAAAAAGCTAAAGTATCATGTTACTGGAATTTTTATTTATTTTCTATCCAAAAGACTTCAGTTTTAGGTATTTGCTAACGCAAAATCAGTCATCAAGTTACCAGTGGCAGGAATACACTTGTTAAGCCTAAATTGTGGCTTATCCTTTCTGATTCATATTCAGTGAAGTCTGAGATCCTTAAAGCTTTTTTGGAAACCCTTCTTGGCATCTCTCTAAATGAAAGAGTCTATTCACAGACTTAGAAGAGGAGCAGACCTATCAGCAATGAAGGAAAAGTGTTAAGCGGTCTCTCTCCAACACATTGCAGCACATGCAATGTTTCTTTGCCTTCAGGGGCATTACTTTAGATCTCATGCTACTGTGAGATCAAAACTGATCCCCTTACATGACTAGCAACAGGATATTCTTATTTCAAGATTTCCTACTTGCAGAATTGCTTTGCCTAGGCACCCTTTCAGTGCCTGAACATTAGAGATTTTCAGAGCATGCTCAAAGGCTTGTTTCATCTACTTGGAATTTGATTCACTTGTTTTGCTTTGTTTTTAATTATGTTTTTTTTTTACACCAGTATTGTGTTTGCTGGTTTATATTACTGTCTGTAATAAAAAGCCATGGCAACAGGTGTTGGACAGATTAGACGAATGATGCATTCAGTGTTCATTCTTGTGCACAGTTCTATAAAAATGAGTAATAAGCACTTGCCAGGCATGTTTCAGTATCTGGGTATAATATGCCTAAAGTACAGTGTTCTGGTAAAAGATGTTTTGTTTCAAGCCTAGATGAGTATACTTTTTTTTTGTTTTAAACTTTTGAAACAAGTAACTATTGCCATGTCGTCTTGTCATTTGTAAGCTTCTGAAAGCTTTTAGCACAATAATTTGAGCATCTTGCAGTCATCCATTTAGGAGATATGATTCAGAGCTGCTATGGGAAATTCAACCTTTGTTTTATTCTATTCACTTCAGGAAAAGTAAGCGAAAGTAAGTGCACAGTGTGTCTGTCATACTGCCATATTGTCATACTTTTATGGAAGGTATTTTCCTAAAAATGTCCTTTGTGTTGGCAAAGGCATGGTAGAAGTGATAGTCTGCCTTCAGATGAGTGTATGATCAGATGATAGCACCAGATATCTTCTTTGAATAGTCCCTTTAAGGTGAGCTGCAGGCACTCCTGATCTGTGATGGCACACTGTATGTACAGCTGAGAATTTTTAGTTCTAAAAGCTTCAGGAGTAAGTCTTTTTTTTTCTATCAGTGAGATTAACATGGAACTATACTTCCATTAATAAATGTTTTATTGAAGATAGAGCTTATAATGGCAAACATCACTGCAATCATATTCTTCTAATTTATCTTCTCCAATTTATATATGCATTACCTGAGTGACTGACCGCTTCTCCCCGTGATACTCATTTTATTTCTCATGGCTAAAGAAATGATTGACATTGATGGTTCTTCATTTAATCATTCTGAATTTAATCATTCAGTGATTACTGAAACTCTGAAGGAGAGATGGCAGCTCATATCAGTGTATTTTATAGTCTTATTTCGTAGCACGTAGGATAATACCATATCCTTGATGTTAACATTTAGTTGATACTTTTTAGCATCCAGTCTTCCCTTTGTTGCTCACAACAGAATTACTTTGAGTTCACTTAACAAAGAAAAATATCTTTCATTAATTAATTTTAGCCTTTGAGGTGAAAGCTTTTATTCATAGTGTTTTTGTAAAATCATGTTAATCATGTTTTGTTAATCATATTTTGTTAAATCAAAAGGATTTGTCCTTTTATCTTTGATTTTTTAATATTTTGTTGACACAGATATCGACTACACTTACTCCAAATACAGTGAAAAGTAGATTTAATGACTTCTGACTTTTTAAGGTCATTTGGGAGGTGTTTGATTCAGGGTGTGCATATGTGTCTCAGAAATAACCAGTTTTAATGGAAATCCTTAATATATCCTTTAACAGCAATCCTCAATATATCCTGAACTTGAAGATAAACTTTTGAAAACTACAGATCTTTCTCAAAGGCAGTATTGTGTTTGGGCAAAGACATATATAGACACATATCTCACATACTGAGTTCCTGGTATTGATCTGATTATTTAAAACAATGATTCCAAAGGAGGCGAGAGAAAATACAAGGAACAAAGATGGGAAACAGTGCTATTTTTGACATGGGTGTAAAAATCCTAATTGTATAGTTCTTTTAATGCAGTTCTTTTAATACAGTTAACTTCCCATTGTTGGGGGAGGTTTCAATACAATCCCAAGAGTGAGATTAAGACACAAATGGGGTCAAATGCCATACAGCCTTTTAAGTTCTATTCTCATAATGATGATAGGACAGAGAGAAGAAGAAAAAAAAAAGAAAGAAAGAGAAAGAATGATAATCAAGCAAGTGGGAGAGATGCAGCAAGATTAGTTACCACCACTACCAATCTAGCTACATTTCTTCGGCTCTGCCTCGGTGCAGGTGATGACCTCTTAGAAGAGAGTTGAGAAGAAGAAGAAGCTCCTCTCTGCAGGGGAGGAATACGTAGTCCTTTTATTGTCCCAGTTCTTGAAGAGTTCAACCACTTTTTTGAAGTTTTTGCTTTGGTGCTCCCCTTCCCTCCGACTCAACTGCCACTTGAGTCAAGTGCCAGTTTGCAGGCACTGCTGAGCATTGTTAGGTTCTCGAGCTCATCGTCCCAAGAAATTGTAAATTGTATAGAGATAGCACAACTTGAGCTTATATCCCAGTCTTCCGAGAGAGAGAGGATGCCAAGGCCAAGAAGTCATAAGCTGTATGAAGATAAAATACCTGGAGCTGGCATCACAGTCTTCCCAGAGATAGAATGCTGAGGCCAGGAAGTCATAAATTGTAATGGAACTATGTCGAGACAAACACAACCCAAAATAGTCTCTTACAGTATGTCACCTTGTGCAGCCAGTGGCTTATTCATCAGGGCTACCAGGCACAAATCCTACTACATCAAAAGCTCATTGAGGAAGTGTTTGGGCAAAATCACAGAAAGACTGAAGTTGAAATGGACCTTTGAACATCATCTAGTCCAACACCACAAAGCACAAGAAGGTCATCTAGGGAATGTTGCACAGAATCACATTCAGGTGGATTTTGAATATTTCCAGAGGAGATTCCACAACCTCTCTTGGAAACCTGTTCAAGTACTGTGCCACCCTCACAGTCAAGTTTTTCTTCATATCAAAATGAAACTGCACCCATCCTCTTGACACTCTCCCTTATGATATTTGTTCACACTGATAAAATCCTCTCACAGTTTCCTCTAGGCTAAAAAGACGTAGAATGCCCATCTCTCTCAGCCTTTCTTCGCATGAGAGAGACTTCCATCCTCTAACCTCTTCAGAGCTCAATTCTTGTCTCTATCCAGTGGTTCCATGTGTCTCTCAACTTTTTTTCCTACCAGGCCTAAACTTTTTTTTTCCTACCAGGATTCCAAGGTCCTTTTCTGCAGAGCTGTGAAACTCTAGCTTATGCTGTTACACGGGATTATTCTTCCCTAGGTACTGGGGACACTAGGGTCCCTGCACTTGCCTTTACCAAACTTCATGAGGTTCCTGACCCTCCTCAGCTCTCCAGCATGTCCAGAAGGCAGAAGAGCCCTCTGCTGTATCAGCCCCTCCTTACAGTTTGGGATTATCAGCAAACTTGCCAAAGGTTGAACTCTACCCCTTTATCTAGGTCCTGAACCAAATACTTACCCTTGTTGGACATTCCTAAATACAGGCTTCCAGCTACACTCTGTACTGCTGATCACAGTCTTCTGAACTCTTGTGTGAATCCAAGCTGACTACTTCTGATTACTACCTTGTCCTCCATGAGTTTGGAGACAACGATGAGCTGGATGAGCTCTTTCATCACCTTTGTAGTGATGGAGGGGTGGCTGACTAGTCTGTAGTTGCCTGGGTCCTCCTCCTTGCCTGTTTAAAGAGTGGAGTACACCTTCCTCTCCATGACCTTACAAAGATGATGACAGATGGACTAGCAATGACATCCGTCAGTTCTCTAAGCACGCACTGGTGCATCCAACTGGGACCATGGATTTGTGTCAGGTTTGCCTAGATGATCTGTAATGTAGTCCTCCTTAACCAAGGGCAAGCCTTCCTTTCTCTAGACATCCTCTTCAGTATCTGGGATTCCACAAGGCTAGCCTTAGTGGCAAAGAAGCAAAGAAGGTGTTCAGTCACTGCCTTCTCAGTATTCGCTGTTACTAAGGGCACCCACCCCTTCAGTAGGAGGTTCACATTTTCCCTAGTCTTCCTTTTGCTAGTGATGTATTAGAAGAATTTCTTATCCTTGACATTCCTTGCCAGGTTTAATTCCACATGGGCCTTAGCCTTCCTTGTCACATCCCTGTGTACTGTTGACAATATTTCTATTTTCCTCCTAGGGGACTGTCCCTTTTTCCACACTCTGTATATACTTCCTCCTTCTGTTTATCCATGAAGATCTCCTGCTCTGTTTGCCTTAATACTTCTTGCTCAGAGAGATGCACCAATCTTGAACTTGAAGGAGATGATGCTTGAATATTAACCAGCTCTCTCCCCTTTCCCCACTTCCCCTTCTATGACCCTGTGAGATATCTCCAAGTACATTCCTGAAGAGGCCAAAGCTTGTTTTCCTGAAGTCTGTGGTTGCATTCCTGCCAATTGCTCTGCTTCTTCCTCACAGGATGCTGAACTCTATCATCTTCTTGTCACTGCACAAAGGCTATGCCCAACCTTCAAACCTCCAACCGATCCTTCTTTATTTGTTAGTACCAGATCCTGCAGCACTGCTCTCCTCATTGGCTCCTTCACCACCTATGACAAAAAAAAAATATCATCAATGCTCTACAGGAACCTCCAGGACAGTTTATGCTTAGCTATGTTTTCTTTTCAGCAGGTATCAAAGTTATTGAAGTCCCCCAAAAGAATCAAGCCTTCCTTGATCACTATTTCCAGTTGCCGATGTCTTCTTCCTGATCAGGTTGCCTGTAGTAAATAACCAGAGCAGTGTCACCCATGTAAAACTGCCCTTTAATAGGCCCTTGATTTGCTCTTCATCCACCCATAGGCAGAATTTGCTTAATTCCAGTAGCTGCCTCACATAGAGAGCTATTCTCCCACTTCCCTTACTGCACTGTCCTTCCTAAAAAGCACATAGCCATCCATGACTGCATTCCAGTCATGTGAGATATCTCACTATGCATCTGTAATTGCAATGAGACCATGGCCCTGCAATTGCATACAGATCTCTCAATTCTTCCTGCTTCAGGAAGAATTATCCATGGAAGAGAGTACACAAGGCATAACTATGGAGGGGTGCAGGACCCTCCGTAGTCATGCTTTGTGTATGCTCTTCCCTGGATACATGCAGCCATTGGAGGTATCCTGACTTGAGCCATGTTACACCGACTGTCCTGTCTCCGTAACTCTTCCCCGTCTTTCCTAGTTTAAAGCCCTCCTAACTAGGCTGGCCAACCAGTTTGCAAAGACACACATTCCCTGCTTACAGAGGTGGCTCCCACTCTCCTCCTTAATTGTCAGTCTTTATATATGTCCCCTGGTCATAGGAACTGAAACCCTGTTGCCAATACCAGCATTTGTTAACTCGGAAAATCTAGTCATCTCTCCTCACTCCCTTCCTCCCTTTATTGGCAGGATTGAGGACAAAATAACCTCGGGTCCTGAAATCCTGTTTGAAAAGTATTGAATTCCTTTGATATCATCCCACTGAAAGGAGAGGATATCAAAATGTGACAGGACACACTTAAGTTAAATAAAGTGCGTCTTCTGACTTGTACTGGCCCTGCATGTCAGGACACGCCAGATATGAAATAATTATGGATCTGAGATGGGGAAAGACTCCAATTGAGACCTACGTTGTCTCCGTGAGGACGGCCACAAGTTTGGAGTCTATTAGTCACCTCTTGTCCATGAGGGTATGATCAGTCTCGCTGGTCGTATGGATCAGAGGATTCAAGATGGTTTTCTCAAACTTGGATCATGTTTGCAATAATACTACTAACTATGCCTGATGTATTACAATGCAGATACCAGGTATTAAAATGCTGATAGAATAGACTTAATCAAATTACCAAGAAAATCTGGGTTGCTGGGTTGCTACAATGCCTGACCAAGAGGGAATGGAAGAAATCATAATCATTCAACGTAAATATTGATCTCCCTAAAAATAAATAAAAAGGGGGGAAATGTAGGGATCTTTAAGAATAAGGGGGATGCAGTAAGCTGCTGATGAAGGTCAAAAAGAACAATAAGCTGTTGATGCAGAACAATAAGGTAAAGTGCTGAGGTAGCCAGACTAAACTAGGTCAGGTAAGTGAAACATAGTTTTAAGGATTACATCAGGACTATCCAATCAGCTTCATGGTCATACTGCAGGCCAATGATTGGATACAGCCTGGAGACAAGTGGCGGGATAGTGACGAGGGATGAGCATGTGGAGTTGTGATTGGTCGGAAGCGTGAGCACGGCGTGCTGTATAAAAAAGTACTAGACTCTGCAATAAACGGGGCAAGATGATGAACTCATATTGAGTGTGATTCTTGTAACCTCGGCCGATTCCCTACACAGCACAGGCACCATGTTCCTAAATATATCCCAGGGACAACAAGAAAACCTGTGTGCTATATGCGAGAATCTCAAATGGGAGCATGACCCGTATGAGCTGGCGTGATCCATATGAGATGACATCAGAGAGGTGTCGTGTGTTTGTCCTGCACTCTGCATCACACATCCTCTCCCGCATTCTGGCGCCAGGTAGAGCCCTGGGCAATGCATGCAAGAAGGGATCTCGCTTTGCAGGGTTTCTCTGCCCGTGCTTGGCCGTTTTCCTTGATAAAACACCTCAAGGGTGCAGGCAGCATCAGAGCCACCTGAGTGTTTCCTATTATCAGTCATTAGCCTGAGAAGGCAGGTGCCCCTCCCGCTGTGGCGTCGGTCGTTCCCCCCACGGAAGCTCGGGGGACTATTTGCGGTGGTGAACAAAAAGCCTCTTTAATGCTGTAACTCTTCCCTTTTATCCCGTAATACCCGACCGGACCGCGTCCCGTACTCGCTATAGTCCAATCACCACAAGGCGCGTTGCCTCTTGCCAGATATGGTCCTCCTCCACTCTTCCTCCTGGCTGCCTCCTGGCTTTAGCTCCTCCATCTTGTGCGCCTTGTTTCCCTTCCCCCCGACTGCTTCTCAGTTTAACCCTTTCCCCACATCCCCCTGCCACTTCTCTCCTCAGACCCCTGGGATTTCCATCACTCTTGTTAGAAGCCTCCCTATGCCACTCAAGTGCACTTGGATGGTGCACTTTGACTGACTGAAGCCTAAGTGCCAGATGCCAACCAGGAGGTCCATTGGCCACACGGCAACATCTTAATAAAAATCTGCTTTGGGGACAAGAAAGACTAGATAGGAGAATTTAGGGGACAAGCTACTGAAAAACAAAGCAAGATTTCAACTCCTTCAAGTGCAAAGCACAAGCTGGGTCTCTGAGGGGACAAAGAGGATCGGCAGGAGTTGCAATAATACAGCTTTACAATGTCCAGTTTGCGTGCTGTAAATGCCACATTAGGAATTGTCAATTTAAGCAGGACATGTGCAAATGAGAGAGTCCTCCAGCTCCTGGGGTCGGGGGCCATGATGTGTATCACGCTGCACTCGGGAATGCCAGACTGGCCTCTGCTTCTGTAGCAAAGCAGGGAAAAACCGCTGAAGCCGTCCCCTAGAGAAGTGGGCTTTCCATGGCTGCCCAGGACAACCCAAGCAGGAGTTATCGAGGTCAAAGACTTCCCTTCCTTCCCTTGTCGTCCTCCAACAGATTGCCACAGGTACATGGGACGTCTCCGAACTCAAAAAACCCTCAGATGGAGGTGACCTCCAGGAGCAAACCCCACCACATCCCTATTGCTGCCCGATGGGCTTCACACACAGCAGTTGCCTCCCAACACACTCCCCGGACAGGAACCACTGCTGCCCTATCAGCTCCTCTGCCACGACAAGACCTCCCAGCCCACGCCCACACCGCACTGCTGGCTGCTGGCCTAGGAGCGCCTCAGAAAGACAGGACGTCACCGTCGCATCACACACAGGGCTCCCTCCCTGCCCCGACAGCCTCTCGCCCAGAAACGGGCTCCCCAGAACTTCCGCGGCCAGGAGCCCAGTCCTGGCTCCGCACCTGCTCAGCAGAGACCGTGTGAGGAGCAGCGAGCCCAGCAGGGCCCCGCTGCTGCCCTATCAGGGGCTACGGGAGCAGTGATGTCACAGTCACTAGGCAGACTCAGCTCTGCTGATTCCCTATCGGGGGCTGCGGGAGCAGTGATGTCACAGTCACCAGGCAGACACAGCTCTGCTGCTGCCCTATCAGGGGCTGCAGGAGAAGTGATGTCACAGTCACTAGGCAGACCCCGCTCTGCTGCTGCCCTATCAGGGGCTGCAGGAGCAGTGACATCACAGTCACTAGGCAGACTCAGCTCTGCTGCTGCCCTATCAGGGGCTGCAGGAGAAGAGATGTCACAGTCACTAGGCTGACCCAGCTCTGCTGCTGCCTAATGAGCTCTGGCCTGAGGTGGGACCTCCCAAGCAGCACCCCCCCCTTCCCCCTGCAGTTGGCCTATCAGAGCCTGAGGCAGGAGGAAGCCTGTCATGAGCAGCGCAGCCATTGGCTGTCAGCTCTCCACTGCCATGGCAACACTTGGCCTCCTGCCCTGCCGGCAGCTCCACCCTCGCCTGCCTCAGGCGGCGCCATTTTGTGTGGGCCGCGCGGGGTGTCCCAAGGCCTGGAGGCAGCCGGGCCCCATGTGTGCAGGCCAGGCGGGACCCCAGGACACATTGGCTGCCCCATGCGGACTGGGCTGTGGCACAGGCATCCCGCTAGGGCTGCTGGCTGTGCTGGGGACTGGGCTGTGCTGCAGGGATCCCGCTAGGGCTGCTGGCTGTGCTGAGGACTGGGCTCTGCCGTAGGGATTCTGGTAGCGCTCATGGCTGTGCTGGGGGCTCTCTGGGGAAGGAGCACGATGGGAGCACACCTTTTGGGTGCTGGTGCTGGACGCACTGGTGCAGCGGCCTGGGGAGCTGTGTTATCTGCTGTGTTGGGCT
>JAVCKT010095928.1:0-14000 GCA_032273925.1 Rhynchotus rufescens
AGAAGTGATGTTAACGCTAGCAGAGGTCGGGCTGTATTTTGGTTGTGCTGGGCTTGTTAGGAGGTGCCTGTGAAGGTGGCAGCAGCAGCAGCCTGTGGACTTCTTGACCCATGTGCATACTGTGCCTCAGAAAGATCATTCAACTTTGCACTTAAAAATAAATGCATCTTGTTGCGTTTGAAGGGGGGAGTTATTTGGTGAGAGATGAATCCCCTTGCGTGACAGCTGATCCTGAGAGGGCAGAGGGCCTGGGAGCAGCTGGGCTCATCTCTTAATAGGGATGCCAAGTACTGTGGTAGCTATAGGACTGACTCTGGCAGCACCAGATTCACAGTCTGTTGACTGTAGGTCAAATTGCCTTCAAAACTAGTAGTTGAGTTTGCAAATAGCATGATTTATTCAAATGCTACATTTACAAAGTAGGTTTTGGGTGTCAGTACAGGAAGTTACTACAATGTGAGGTTCTTAGATAGCTCTAATGTCCAAACACACAATAATTGTTTGCCCAAGAAGATGACTCTCAAGCTTGAGGAGTCTCCTCAGGCAGCATCCAGACCTGAGGGGAGGAAAGGGCCAGGCACTGATCCAGAAGTTACAATGGAGTCTTCCCTCCAACTTCCTCACTCCTTAGCTCACCTTTTATATATATCTATCTCTCTCTATATATATATTTTACATTTAGGCAGAGTTTGAGTGACTGTAGTCATGCAGTGATTATTGATCAGTGAAAAACTCTGGCTTTAATATAAAGGTGCGATTGAAAATTAGGCAGATACTGGAGAGAAATGGAGGAATTTCAAAGTGTGTAAGAGTAAGACAGAAGAGGAAAGCTTACCTGTAGGATAACCTGAAGGTTAGGATTAGCTGTAGGCAGAGAGCACCCTCGGCAAGTTTGCTGATGGTGCAAAACCGGGGAGAGTAACTGATGCCTTTGAGAGGGTCTCCTGTGGGCCCTGGGCTGCATGGGAAGGAGCTGGAACCTGGTAGTTCATTTTCATGTTAGCTAAAGGTGCAAGGAATGAAAATGCACAAATGAATGTTATTGTGAATCTCCTGTAATTGGCTGTTGTCTTTTTCAGGAAATCTTTAAGCTGGAGGGCAACTTTGGAATTCCAAGACAAAAAAGAGCTATTTTGGCAACTCCGATTTTAATTCCAGAAAATCAAAGACCGCCGTTCCCCAGATCTGTTGGCAAGGTAAGTCAACGCTGACTAGGATTGAGTTTTGATACTGAATAATTGATTCATTTCTCTCAGGTTTTGCTATGCCTAGCATGCTGGTAGTAGTGTCCCAAAGAAAATTAAGAAGCACAAAGCTGGATAAAGAGGATTTTTTTTCTTTTTTTGTGTAAACAGATGAACACGACTTTGTATTCATGGGAGACTCTGCTAGCATATGCTGTGGTCAAAAGCACTAATCAGAGCTGTATGTTTTCCTGCGGCTGTTAACTTCAATAGGCTGGTGCTGAAATCCAGGCCATGGGTGTTATGAAGAATATCCCACTGCCACTGCGTGGAACATCTTGTCCTTTTATTCTCAGGATCTGAAACAAATTTGTAAGGAAAAAATGTTCGGATTCTTTAGCTCATCTTCTACCCAAAGATTAAGTAAATCTGTGTAGAGACTTTCAGTTTTGTTCTGTATTATCTGCAAAGCTCTGAAAAACAAATAAGTTTTTCTCGCTTTGCTGGCACCCCTGTACATAAGGGAGTCCTTATAGCTGCTTTTCTAGTACTTCAGATATATAACTTGCATACAAAATTATCTTTAAAACTTAAAATCTTTTAAGTTATCTTTTAAACTTAATTACCAATAGCTGTTTATATGGCCACTAGGCACCAGAAGCTGTAGTTACATGAATATATCCTGCTCATGGGCAGCTTTGAGATAGGAACCCTACGTGTTGCTCTGATTTCCATAGGTGTGTCAGTGTCATAAGAGCCTGTACAGCTGTGGGGTCAGTTTGTAATTCCACCGATGCAATCGCTAGAGCTAAACCCACAGCTCGAGGGTAGAATTTGACTCTACGATCGATGTGTAATTTAGCTAGCTGGCATCTAATCAGTTAGGTTAATGATTAGGAAAGGTTTGATTCTTTTCAGTAAAAACAATAATTCCCTGAAAAACGTATTTTCTCACCTTTCCTCCCCCGCTGTTTATACTGCTAACATACTTTGCTGTGAGTTTTTCCATCTTTCCAAGTGTATCCTGTGTAGTAGTGTAAAAAAGTCATTCTCAAATGACTTCAATTTCAGTGTTTGAAAATTTGAGTTACTGATTAATATGTTAGTGATAAGCAGTTGATTTTTAAGTCTTCTACTGCACAGGTCTAAAGCATTATGAAAAATAGAAAGCCTACTTTTACACAGATCTGTGGTACATACCTTTTTCTTGTGGTTATGTTCTGTCTTTTCTCACTGTAGCTGTTCCCTGTGAACCGAGACTTGCAATTTGTTAGATCCCAGATACTCTGAGTTGTTCTCTGGAATGTCTTCATTAAATATATTTATTGGAAGTTCAAGATGCCAGTCCTGGCAGTTGAGGTTCTCTAAACTTGAGATGTTTCTGGTCCTATTAGTACTTACGTGTTTTCCTGGCACCTTGTCATCTTGATTTGTTCTCATTCTTGAAATGCTAGTCTTGCAGCAGGAGTTGGCTACTCTAGATGACGTGCTAATGCAGAAACATAAAAGCCCCAGAATTTCTAAGGTCCTAAGACACTTATTTAAAAATATTACTTAAGCAATAGGAGCTGCAAATGATTGGTGCCTTGAAATACTCTGAGCCATCATCTATTTAAAAAGACTTTAAATGTAGATTTTTTTCATTATTGTCTGGTTTAGGTATCCAGGTATGAATGTTTTGGCTATTTGCTGAAAAAAAGTAGATAGATATACATATAGTATTTTGGTAACCCAGTATGGTTACATCTCTACCTCTATTGGAAAAACTCTTGAAGGGCAAGTGAAGAGCAAAAATCAAAGCAGAAGTGTACACTTGGGGTTTAATAAAAATGTAATACTGAACACTATTTAGGTTTCTTCCTGGAAGGATGAACTCAGTCAATAGTGTTATCACGAGACACAGTGAGGACATCAGAGCAGGAAAAACGGATTTGTTCTAACACTGAACAGTCATTTTCAGATTGATTCCTTCTTTGCAAAGTTGCTTTCTGATAGGCCTTGTGTCTGAGAACATATCAAAAGAGGGTTTATCAAAGAAAGGAGAGAAGACCTTGCTTTGATAGAGAAGCCATCCTCTCCGTGATAGTGATCTTGTCAGTGCTGCGGTGCTGGGCACCTGGATGGGGCTGAGGACGTGTCTCCCATGGGATCCAATCCCATGTCCTGAGGTGTCCCCGCTCTGCCAGGGCTCGTCTAGCTCAAGCTGGTGCTCAGGAGGAGCAGCCGTGTTGGCTGCCAGGACGTAGTTTGTATCGTGAAGCCCACGAACAGCCAGGGTCCAGGTGGTTATTGGTGTATTCTCAGCTAACGTAATATTCTGACAGCTCCACTGGCACATACTGAGTTTGTATAGAGTGTTCCTGTGTTTCTGTTGCAAGCAAATAATACATAAACCCAGGTTCTAAAGCTGTGCTTAACATATTTCAAAATTTATCTTTCTTTAATAATATAAGAAATGGTTTTAGAAGTTCAGAGGCTCTTTATAGTTCTGTCCAGCACTTGTCATCGTGCTCCCCGTTGTCCCTGTGTCCAAGTGGGACAAGTCTGTAGAATACTGGATTTAGAATTTTGCTAGCAATACATGGCCACTTTAATGTGTCAGGGTTGTTGCTCACTTAAATGTTAAAAGTAATTTTCTTGAAGCGTCAAATTCTTTAGCTGATAAAACACATCAACAAAACCATTTAGGAACTAAGAATCAGGAATGCGTGTGAGGGGAAAAAAAATGTATGCTTTGCCATGTATAGAAGAGAATAATTAACTTTTTTCACAGTTAGGAAACAACCATATGAAGACAAAATGGAGGTTTGTAGAGTGCTTTATTCTCTAATGGTTGGTAACATAAATCAGGGAGGAGATACTACACGAGACAAATGAAAAATATAGTACTCATTAATTGTAGAAATTCCAATCAGTGTTTAGCTCAACAAGGAAATGGGCACATAGAGGCTCTTTCCTGTACTGTTACTGGCCTCCTAGCTTATCCACCTAGGAACAATATTATTGCCTTGCCATTTGCACACCCTTGCTTAGGGTATCTCTTAATTAAATAACAATCATAGACGTGCTGTGCTTTGGGGTGGAGGAATCTCACCTTCTCGTTGGGGCTAAGCTTTGGCATATTATCCTCCGTTCCTAAGGGAGGCCAGTGTGATTAAAATATTTTAATACGCTCTTGGTAACACAGGCCTTTGTCCAGATGGCCCAGGCTACTGCAGTTGACTGTTATTGATGTGTTTTGTCTAGCTCTTGCTGATAGAGCACAGGGATATTATATTCAATTTTTAGTCTCTCTCCATATGTTACTCTTCCAGTTTATTTGTCCACATCAACTCAAATGAAGTACAAAGCAGTGGGATGCAGGAGTACGGTGTAATTACAGTGATAGGTAATTTGTCAGTATGCTGTAGAGATGTAGCCTAAGACTAATTTAAGAGTGGTGTATCTATGTATCTATTTGATTGTCTCTAGACATTCCTTAATGGATTGTTTTTTGAAGTTTATACTTATACTAATAAAGAGCTCAAAAAGCAGGAGGGCTGTTGTGGAAAGATAGCCAACAAGTTCCAGTTCTTCTTCCAGGTATCCAGAGAGAAGGACATCTGTGGAGCGTGAGAAGCATTTGCTGTGCATTTTACTAGGGAGAGGATGAATTTATGCGATGAATCTATGATTCTATTTGAATTTAAAGGAATGTCCTTCACAAGAATGAGTATTTTAATAATTGTAGCCTAAGATGTGGAAGTCAAGACTGACCTGATAAAAGTTGGCAAGACCAGTTATACTCAGTGATGGCCAGAAAACAGGGAGAGAAGAGAATTTTCAGTGCCTTTGTGCTGAAAGATGGAAAAGCAATTTTAAAAAATGGGTGTTGTTTCATTTTATGGATTTGTTTTGTTTTTGTCAGTGAAATATTGTTGCTTGGATGTTTGTGTTTTTTGGGGAGGAGAATGCTTGGGTCAGATACTGTGTCAGGTATCAGCCTGGGTGTAGGTTTTCTCCTTTGATCATGTGGCTGATGGGCCAGATGTCAAAGCTGTCAAAGGGCAAATAGATGGCAGGACTGACCTGAACAAAAGCTCCAGAAAAAGTGCTCCTAAGCAGGCTAGAAATCTGTAAGCAATGGGGCTTTGTTTTGTTTAGTTGCCCTGATTGCCCCTTCTCTGACCTGTGCATTAGACAAGGAGAAAATACAGGTAAGTTCATAAAGCACCTTAAAAAAAAAAAAAAAAAAGTTGAAGAGGAAAGGAAAAACAAAGATAACTGGATGGAAAAACTGCTGGAAACTTATTATTTTTTAGTCAATATCTGATTGAGGCTATTTATATCTGATAAATTATAAGCTTCATGGAATGGAATTGTTAAGTACTAAAGATACAGCTCGAAAGAAAGTGTCAAACTTCAGCAAAGTGTTTGAAAAGAAGGTAGTAAAATAACAAGATAGAGATGATTATGATCCACCAATCTGAACAGAACCTGGAGAGAAGGCTTGTAGATAAGAGGAGAATACGTGAAAGACAGCAGAGAAGATCCACAGGTGAAATAAAAACTGAATTAAGGAGTGGATTTATTTCACTATAAATGAGGCAGAAAATGGAGGAAAAGGAAGAGAGAAAATTTTCCAAAAGAGAAGTGGGTAAGGAAAGGAGGTGGTGAGGTTGGTGTCCAAGTCTAGAAGATAATGGTGGGTACTGACGGAGAACAAAATGGTACACAAAACAGAAGAAATTTACCTAATTCAGCCAGAATGCCAATTCCTCTGCAAGGAGACTGGAAACCTGGTGAGTTAACATTTAGGATGAAATAGTTGAAAAATGGGGCCGAGAGGGAGATGCTGAAATGTTTGGCTACTGGGGAGCGCTGCTGATCAAGGACATTTTCCAGTGAATGTTCCACTTGAGAACAAGGAGTTCTGCCTTTTCGCAGCAAAGTTTGATGGCGTGTAAGAAAAGCCCTCATTAAGGTATGTAAAAGACATACATCTATCAAACTCTGCAGGAAATAACAAATCCATAGGCAAACATCTATAAACAAGCAGCAAGCCATGAATGGTGGAAAGATGTACAGAAAAGGGAAAATTAATTCTGTTGCTGTTTTAGACTATAAAAAAACTTAATAAAGTTATTTCTACTCCAGCTGGAAAAAAAGATAGAAATCAGATACAAATCTAATTTTTTTTTTTTTTTGACGGAGCTTTCTCTACAATTAGAAAAAAACATTCTACTAATAAATTAAGATGGGATAAAAATATATGTCTGAGCTCAGGTTCTTCAGCCTAACACATTAGGAGTTCTCTGTAAATCTAGTGTGAATGTAGTGATTTAAGCCAAAGGAAAATATTGGCACAATAACAAGTGGGTATAAATTTTGGCCGAAGCTTAGAAGAAAAGTTTCAAGTCCCCCAAGAGGAGGAATTAATCTTCACCAGCCTTCCAGTACGAGTGAAGAGAAGGGAATTCAGAGTCTGATAAATACCAGATCATAGTTGCATAACATGACAGCGTCTGCTAGGGAAAGGACAGATACCATGGGGATTGCTCCTCGTCTAGTGTTCTTGCAAATATGTGTGAAGTCCTCTGCTGAGCTGGACTGGAATGGACCAGAGGAGATGTCATCTGAACATCTGGTCAAATTCCTGGCTCGCATGAGGGGATGGAGCATTTCTGACCTTCATGGAAAAATACCAACCTACCTCAGTGATTAAGGTAATGAAATGAACAGCACTCCAGTAAATTAACAGGCTTTCAATGCAAGGACATGAATTATTAAACTATAGTATATTAATTTTCATTAAAGGATATGTATTTGATGTCCCAACAAACCGTTAAGTGAAAACGGCACTTCAAATTTATCTAGTTTTCTGAGAAGTCTCTTTGCAAACTTCCTTTTTCTAAAATATTGATAGTCACATAAACAATTCCAACAGAATACATTTGTTCTCTTTAACCTAACAAAATTTTAATGAAAAGACTTGTTAAAGTGCTCCTGTTTACTTAAAATATTTCAGAAGAATCAAATTCAGCAGTGGATGCTTTGGAAAACTAGAAAATAATAAAAATTTGCTGTCGTTTTGCAGCATTTCCTATCATTAATAAGGATTTTTTTTTAAATAAAACATTTAAGAAATGCTTTTTAACCTAGTTACTATGGTTACAAGTTTGTTGGAGATGCAGCAGTTCTATGGCAACGATGGAATTAAATTTTATGCCCAATATTGAAATATCCGGCACCTAATTTCCTGCTTCATAATAAATCATGCTAATGACCTTAAGGAGAGTACCAAAGAAGAGAGATTTTATGCTCTGAACATATTCAGCAAAGTGTGCTACAGTTTTGCTATTGTTATTTATATTAACTTTGATTCCAGGAGTTGATATTTTACTATGTTACAGATGAAGGTGGAGGAAAGAAAATTTTTCATTCCTTGTCAGTAAATTCTCTATAAAATAACTGATGAAATAAAACCCTGACAATTTTCTATTGATGCAATTGTTTTAAGGAAAAAGTGGGTAATTTTTAGATGTAACAATTAATTGCTTCGTCTAATGATTTCCGTTATCAGATTCCTGTCTATGATATTTTTATTAATGGGTATGTATTTTCCAGTAAATGGGTGATTATACTCAACTTTTCAAAGCAAAACAAAAAATTCCTTGAAAGGTCCACCTCCTTTCCAGCTTTCCTTGGTCCAAATAAACAGACAGTGTTTTAAGAAGATGGCATTGCTCAAAATCAATGTAGTGCATATTTCTGCACCCAGTCTTACTAAGCCTATTGTGAGCAAGGAGTGTGGAATAATGGTTATTAAATTCACATTCTCTGGCAGAATTCTCCATTATTTTCATGAAACTGTAGTGATCTGTTTGTCAGCTTTCATCTTTTGGATCTTCCAAGGGGCTTCCATATCTATCCTTAATTATCTGTAATAATATATAACTATATATATGTATATAATTTAGTAATGTGATATAATAATATATTACTAGCAGAGACAAGACCTTTAGAATATTGAAGTCAGTGAAAAGAACGGGATCATAGAGCCTCCTTTAAATCAATAAAGTTATTTATTTGATAGCTCTGAATTAATGCAGTTCTGATCTGTTGCCTGAATCACGTACCTTCTTCACTGAATTGTATTTCTGTTTCCTTACAAGTCCTTCCTCTGGCTTCATGTTAAGTCAGTCTTTAGCAGGAGTATAGTATAATATAAAGCAATATAAATGAATGACATTTTAGAAGGAAAAATAACTTATTCCTGCCAATTTACAAACTAAATGCTGTCATGCTGGCACCCTGAGTACTTACTCTAATGAAAGACTTTATTAAAGGCATTTTTTGGACTGGCGACACTTTGATATTATTAGCAGTGACTTGTTAAAGTAGCATTAAGAAAAGATGGTTGGCAGAGTATTTCTAGAAGGAAAAATGATATGTATTATATATGGCTCATCTGTAAGGGTGAGTAAATACCTGTCACTGAGAGAACAATAGTCATTTGCTTCTTTCTGACGGATGGATCTCTTCAAAAATGACTGATTGTAACTCTTCTGTGTTTTTCTCTTAGTTTTTTCATACAGAGAGGACTTTTCTTCTGCATTGTATAATGCTGAATGGTAGAGATTAGGATACATATAATAGGATAATGCTAAGCTCTAACATGGCAGTGTTTTAATTTAATGAACATTTTTGCTTCTCCACAACTTTTGTTGCTGTTTCTAGCTACTCTTTAATGGCATTTTTTTCTTATTTTTTCATATTAATCACCTTTACCATTTAGTTATCAACCCTATTTTCGAAATTCAGAAGTGGAATATGTCATTTGTAGTCTGTAGGAACAAGATGAGGTGGGCATCTTTGTGCCTTTAAAAATATAACGAGACATTAAGCGTATAATGAGGACATTCTTTTTGCCTGAACTTATTTAAAGACCAGCTAGTGTCTTTTATCATCATTAAATATATGTCATTTTGAAGACAATGTTGCTCCGCTCTTTTGACCTATTTTCCTTTCAGGGTCAAGTGCATAAAAAGTAAGAATTATTTCATTGTAATTGGCGATCTATTGTTGAACTAAAATGTACTAATATGGACATCTTCATTTTCCTTTTGCCCTTCTTTTGACAAGAACATTTCGGACTGACCTTTTTTATTTTTCTTTAAGCAGACAAAAAAATCAAGTCAAAATCACTTCTTGCCATTGAAACACTGTCTAAGCAAAGACAAATAAAAATAATTCATCAGATGTAGAGGTGGATTAATCTGCTTTCCAATGTGCTCTAATGTTAGGAAGATCACTGACTTTTAGTTGGCCATCGTAGTGTTTGTGTTGTAAGGCTCTTTGTGAAGCCATGCAATTATATATTTGGAATTTTAATGCATGAATCGTACTCTGTGTGATAGGTTTACGCACATATTGTGCTCAGACTTGCATGCTAACAAACATGTACATACATCTGCACATCTATTTACGGCAGATTGTCATGTCCTTTCTTCTTGGTCAATACTCTTGGCTTCATATGTGCTGTTTTGCCTATCTTAACTTGCATGATGCTGCTGTGAAAATGTGTTGCTTCTATTGGAAAGCAACAATTTCATTTCTGTCCTTGCGTCAGCAAATTGTCAATTGCTCTGTTGTTCCTCTGCATCTCCTTGTTCCCTTGACATATCACTCTGCCTCATGTTTCCACAGAACAAGGGAACAACATGGGATGAATATTTAAACAAATCCTATTTAGGAAGTGAAATAGCCATTAAAATATTTGCACAGCTTTGCTAACACATTATTTCAGTGATTTTAGTTTGAGTTGCGGTTTAAGCTGAGATGTAGCAGACTGAAAGCTTGTCCTTATCACAGAGGACTTCCATAGAGTGTCAGTCTAATTTGCTAAGCACATGCTAAGGTGCTTTACTGTATGACAGTGAAATGATGTCTGACCTTAAGTGCCTTGAAGCCCACAGAATTTCTCCCAGGAAAATGGGAAAGAATTTTTATTCAGGTCTACTTTTTGGGAGGTTTTAGTGGCGAGAAAGGGGAGGTTAAAGAAAGCATGACCTAAGTTGAGCGTGTATGTATCAGGCTTTGCTTTGACAATTTTCTGTACAAATATAAAGTAAGGAAATAGGCTTTTCATCTAGGTTCAAATTTACCTATTTCTACTGTACAATAAGTATCTTTGCACTGCTTCAGCAAGTTTTTCTTTTCATTTCTGTAACACATGCAAGAAACTTAAGCTTACGTTTTTACATTTTCAGTTGAGCTTGCTGGAGATGGGAATGGATTTTGATAATAAAAATCTGTACAACAATGAAGTCCAGAAATTGAAAGTAGCAGTGATCCCTATAATCCAATAACATGTGTTTTAATATATTTTTACTTATTAGAATTGCAAAAAAGAGGAAATGTGGATGTAGCTAAGTGTGTATAGAGCTTGAATTCAATAGCTATATTAATTTAACAGAAATTCATGCCCAAACCTGACTTGCAATAATAATGCAAGTTGTATCGTGACCAAGGGAAGCGATGAAGGCTGCTTTCCTACAAATGTTCATTTCCTGCAGTAACCCAGGTTATCCTACCCATATTTAATATCTCCTGCACTGTGTTGCCAGATGATCCCACAGTCCCCCCAGCACTGCTGGTGTTGCTCTCTAATTTTTGCGGTTTTGGGCTGGATATAAAACAAATCTTGTCATGGAACTCCAGCTGTCCTGACTGGGTAGCAAATACACATGTGCAAAATGTAAATTCTTCCTATCTTTCTATCTTTGCAGGCAGGAGTATGTCTTTTTCCTTTATGTGGTTACAGTTTTCATGAAAATGTTGGGAATTTTGTATCTTGAAAATATTTTGTCCGGTTTAGTTGAAACTTGCCAATATGTTTAAAATGGATCAGAGAGGGCTTGCTGGAGAGATGGCATAATCACCTAAAATGCTATTTTTTCAGGAGACCAGACTTTGAAAAGCATATGTTTAACATAACAGCCGTTCCTCAACAGATTCTTTCCTACTTGGCAACTAAAACACTTAAATATTACTAATGAAGCAGTTGTTCCTGATGGGATTGGATTAATTGGGGGTATTCAAAGAGCAATATCAACAGTGAGGAAGTCACAGATTATGTAAAGGAAAAACTAAAAATATAAGAATTTTATCACTAACAAAAATTAATAAACAATGTAGAGCAGGCTCAAATTGTGTAATTTGTGTAAACAGGAAAACGTGATAAATCAACTTCGTCCATTATTACTCTGCTCTTGGTCTTTCTAATGTCAATTTGCTAGGGGTCACTGCAACATGAAAATTAATTTGAATTAATAGAATCTATTAGTATGTTTTTTTTAAAAAAAACATATAATGATATTAGTGAATTTAAACTTATTTTCCTCTGAGGATCTTAGAATAGTTATTAAATAAATGATCTTAAAGGAAAAAAAAGCATGAAAATCATGATCCACACAGTCAACAATAATTTGTAAAAAAAAAAAAAAAAAAAAAAAGCTACTAACGAGAAATCCTGAGCACTAGGCAAAATGATTCCTTTAGGTTTTGATTGATGAAGAACACTCTTTGCAAGAGTAGAAAATTGTTTTTTTTTCCTTTTAAGATTGACAAAATTTTCAGATAAAATGATGCAGCTCCAGTTAAGAACCACTTGCTCAGGTTTTGAAGGTGTGAGCTGCTGCTGGACACAAAGCCCTATTCTTTAGCTTGATGACTTGAAAATAGCTTTGACCATGTTCTTTATATAAAGAAATTTCACAGGGCAAGTTTTATCGATGATTTTTTTTTTTTTTTTTTTTTTACACTGTAAAAAAATGATCTGTAAAAGGAGACAAACTGTGAAGTGACAAAATTTCCAGATCATATGAACGAATTCATGACAATGACAAGTCATGCAGAGATTAGAGTATTGTGGAGGGATTTACCGGTCCTGAATGGCAGAGTTTGTCGATAACTGCAGATTAAGCATATATGAAGCTCAGGAGAAATTTCGGGACTGCTGTAGATTGGTCTTTGAAAATGTCAGTTTAGTCCTTAACAGTGACCAGAGGAAAAATAGAAAGATGAATGTTGTGTTCCTGTCACGGTGCCTTGAAAAGGAAAAGCTTCAGAGAAGGGCAAGGTAGATAATGGGAAGTAAGAAATGAAGAGATTGAGTAGAGCAGGACTCGTCGTGTTGGAAAAGGAGCAGCTGAGGATGGATGGTGTGAAGGGTTATTTCTGACTGGTCTTGGTGAACACAGAAACCCAGTGTGAGAGGGCTGCCAAAGTGCCTCCCTTGCATTCCTGTGTTCACCCAGGTCAGCGTGGGCTCGAACTTCTGTTCCACAAAACCCCACTTTTCTGTTGTGCAAATGCACCTGGAAAGCAGAGGGAGAGGGTAAGGCACCTGTGCATTATTTATCTTGGTGTATTGATTTATTACAGGGTCATTCTGTGTTGCAGGAACGCGTGGGCACTGTTGGAAATGAGCTGTTTCTGAAAGCAGGGAGATAGGGGCCACAGAGCCCCACGTTTCTAGAGGTTCCTGGTCTTCCTCAGACCAAGGGTGGATCATCTCCAGGCAGGCAGTGGAGTCAACCAGGTTTTCCCAGTGACATTTGGGAATGTTTGGGCATCTCCAGCTTTCCTGTAACATAGATTTCCTCTAAACACCACAGTGGGCTAGCCAGATTTTTACTGGGATATGGCAGTGGGATGTGTCAAATTGTTAAATATTGATAATTCCTATGTTTGTGGGTTGATTTTTAACTAGAAAATTTATGAAATGCACTGGGACTTTAAAAAGAAAGACTTGATCTACTTCTATTCTCTGGATTTTTTTCTTGCCTTCAGGCAAATATTGAACAAAATTCAACGTTTTATTATAGGACCTTGTGTATATTTGCCCTCCAGTTCTTTCCTCTAAAAAGCAATTTTCTTATAACTTCAGAAATAGAATTCCTGTTCTTTGTATTATATGGTTTTTCCTTGAATGCTGATATTTTCATAGTTAATAGCAGGTGATGAGAGTCTAAAAATATATATCTGTTGCATTAATAGATTGTCATTGAATTTTTTTTATCTCTAGGCCTTGATATTGTGAAATATTATCTTTTCTGAAAGTGTATTTGTTATGAAAAGACATAAGCTGTGTATTGACAAACTAGGTTTCACGAAAGATCAAAAAACTCATTCCTATATGAGATAAAAGCAGAGATAAGTGATCAAGAAAAATGTTTTTGAAGATGATGAAAGAGCTGAATTGTTTTTTTATGGTGATGCACGTGACTTCAGTAACACCTATTAGATTGCTTGAAAGTTATTTTGGGAGAAGAATATAATATAGATAGAATATTCCTTCTTTCAACCTAGAATTTTACATGAAGATCATCCTGATAATGTTTCTTGGATTATTTATAGTTTAAACTCTTTCCAGCATTGGTTAAAACATCCAAAGGTTGCTATAGGTATGTTTTGAGCAAAAATCTTTTACTAAATCTTGGTGTGATAAACTTTGTAATTTTTTTAAATTTCTTTGCCAAGGTAGGCAGAGCTGGTCATGAGAATTGTAAAAATTTTAAAATTCTGTATTAGTATTTTTTTTGTTATGTTACTATTATCTAGTAGTTTTGTTGCACTATAGGTTGAGAAAGCCACAAAGATCTTAACTATAGTAAGTTTATTAGAAAATTTAATAAGTAACAACGAAGATGTTTTGCATGAACTTCTAATGAAAGATATTATATAACAGTTTAAATACAAGTAAATCAATCACTCAACCAAATGAACATTCTGCGTTTCATTAGAATCTCAATTTGTGCAAGATGTGTGTGG
>JAVCKT010095929.1:0-13999 GCA_032273925.1 Rhynchotus rufescens
CTAACATCGCCTCCCAGTTGGAGAGAGCATTACTCAACTGAAAAAAAAAATCTGCTTCTAGAATGATTATTTTGAAAGGAAGGTTTATGTGGTCTCCACAATTCCTTTATCACACGCACTGCAATTAAAATATTCATACTTTTTAAAAAAAAATTCAATTGTGATTTTTTTACCAGCCTGTTAATGGGATTCAAATGTGTCTTTTGAGGTCAGTCTTAATCTGTCATTTGTCAGAAGACAAAATTGTCGGTTTCAAGAGAAGAGCCCTGGGTTACTTATAATGTATCTACTTTTCTTGATGTGACTTTGGCATGACTTGCACACTTACCGACTTCACATATCCAGTACAGAGGAATCACATGCATTTCATCATTTTACTTATTTTGATTGTTTTTATTTACCATACACTAAATAAAAGCATGTGCTAAATAAAAATATTTTGAATAGATATTATCAACTAGCTTTTCTAGACTCCTAAAATGTTTTTTTGTCCTTGTGCATAGCATAAGAAAGAAAGCTATGAAATAAAAAAAGGTGGGGCAGGCAGGAGGAGAAGGAAAATAAAATGATTATAGAGTAGAAAAATGACCTTCACCTACAAGAATCAGAGCTACACTTTTACACCTCAGAGCTGCTTCCTGTCCATGAGTCTCTAAGCAAAAAAAAAAAAAAATTCCTCCATCTCCATTTGCAGCAAACAGAAAAACAAGCAGCATGGCTTAAAAAATCTAGAAGAAATAAAACTGAGTGTTTGCTAATGCACCTGCAACTAGGCAGTCTTATGGTTTTGATGACTACATAGTGAACATCATAGGCTTAATGGCTTAATTCAGATTCTTGAAAGTTCTATTCCAAATATCCCATTCTTCATCCCCATAGTAAATATGAAAATTTACATTAGACTAGACTGTTTATCATGCTAGAGCATCACTTTAGTTCCCTGGTGTAAAAGGCTCTTGAAGTGGAGGTAAATATAATTTAACTGTGTATGCCTCCAAAGGGGTATTAAGGGATATTATATTCATTAATCATTAGATTCAGACCTACTGACAGGAATGGGAGTAGAACTGGGGTCCTAAGCAAGCTTATTTTTCTTATTTTGTCCTGTTTTTGAAGGGCTCCAGAGCTTCAAAAGGCTTTTGAAGGGCTCTCCTATTCCAAAGGGAAGGGCTCTGGAGCAGACGCTGGCGCTGGAGCACCTTGCCTGGAGGAGCACAACTGCGGCAAAAGCCGCTGAGCAGGAAAGCTCAGGGAGCGAGAGGCAGTCCCAGTACCAGTCCCATGTGGGCAGCGCTGAGCCTTGGCCCAGAGGCAGTTCTGACTTAGTGGGGACAAGAGCTGCCCACAGGGAGCGTGGCCACCAGAGCGGGCAAACGGAGCGTGGGGTGGCAGTTAGCGCAGCACAGTTTGCACGGGCAGGATGCAGGGAGTCTCTCCCTGCCTCAGGAAAAGAGCTCTCTCCATGGTCTCAGTGAGAGCTCTGGCAATGACACCTGAGCAGATGGATGACCTGCTTAGCCTGGTGGTGGAGCTGAAGAAGGAGGTAGAAAGGCTGAGGGCCGTCAGAGAATGTGACAAAGAAATGGACTGGTGGAGCCACGCTCTGCCATTGTCCCAGGAAGTGCACCCAGACAACTCCCCACATCAATCTGAGGACCCCCTACCCTCTTGCCATAGGGTGGAGGGGACAGAACTAACAAAATTGAGATGAACAAGAGTGGAAATGCTCAAGGTGGCAGGAGAACCCTTTCCAGAACCGTTCAATAGGTATGAGGTCCTGGAAGTTGAGGGCCAGACAAATTGGGGGTTGTCTATGGTGAGGCAGTCAAGGCTGCAGCTTAAGGCTGCTTCTGCTAAGGAGAAATGGAGCACTGGGAAGAAGTGACATGTGATTGTAGCTGGAGACTCCCTGCTGCGGGTCACAGAGGCACCAATCTGCAGACCCTACCCCTTGCCCAGAGAGGTTTGTAGCCTGCTGGGATCTTGAATATGGGATGTCATGGAGGTTGACCCTTGGACCCTTGACAATGAGGGTGACTGAGCCCTGGGACAGGCTGCCCGGAGAGATTGTGGAGTCTCCTTCTCTGGAGATCTTTAAACCCACTTGGACACAACCCTATGCCACATGCTCTAGGTGACCCTGCGTGTGCAGTGAGGTTGGACTACATGATTTCTAAAGGTCCCTTCCAACTTTAATGATTCTATGATTCTATGATTTTCCTGTAAACCTTGTGAAAAGGGATTTTTTTTCCCAAGAAACATTAACACCTTTTGCTTACAGCCAGACCCAGTTTGTTGTTATTTTTCTGTGCTTCTGCTCCTTTGCCCTTTGTCCTACTAAAAGACAAGAGTAGTATCCTGTAATAACTAATAGAAGGGGCACCACCTTTGGGCAGGGGAGACCCAAATGAACAAGCTCCTGAGAAATATCATTCTGAAACAGTGGGGAAGCTGTATGCATTATCCAATAGCTCTTTTCCTCTTCCCTGGTTTACATGAAGAGAAAGAGAGCAATCAGTGATCAGTGTTAGAGCTTTTTTTTTTTTTTTTCCTCCCCTCTCCCTTCCTTCCTTTCATCCTTTAAAGACAATTTAGAGGGAATGTTAAGCCCACTTTCATTTGCAGTGTTTTATCTTCTCCAGATGGATTCATCTAACATGCACTGACAGCCTGTAATTTTATGCAGCCAGCAATGGGTAATAAGCTGTAGGTATTTGTTGCATAAAACGGTATATTTTTTAGAACTAAATGGTCCTGGCTGGAGGCAAAATCCTCATGAAGGACAGGACAGTCATCTCTGAAACAATGCACTGGATAAAATAAAATTGAGCTTTAACAGGAGTGAGAACAACTGGCATAATTTCTTTGATTTTTCACAAAATTACTGGTTTTTGCTCACCACAGGTGAATACAATAGAATATATATCTGAGAATGAAAAGCACAGATCTGTGTACAGATCTGTATTCCATGAAGCCCTGGCAGCTTTGACCCATTCTTCCGGCTTCTACAGGCTCTAGAGTTTTCTCAGGTAATTTTTTCCAGGAACATTGCAGCAGTTCCTGCTACAGGGGAATGCTAGAAAGGTGGGCTAGCTAAAAGGCAGCATATGTGTTTAGTCAGAAAACCCTGCACCAAAGATACTAGAGTCTGAATTTAACCCATGCTTCGCCATGATGATAGGCAGCACATAAACAGCACAAGTGCAAGAAATTCAGTTCCTTGGAAATAAGATTTATTGCCAAAAAGTTACCTTGACTAACATATCAGTGTCAGAGGAATTTGTTGCAGATATTTACACTCAGATTTTTGTTATTGTTGTTGTTTTAATTCTCATGCTTCTTCTAATCTAGTGTGTGGGTGACATGAACATGTTCAATGCTTTGCTTTTCAGTATTATATCACTGGACACATTTCATCTGACAATATTTTATCTGCTATCTATGTTTTCATTCATCCTTCACAAAAGTTGTTCATTTTATACTAGCCCATCCACTAAGATGTCTCCCCTTGAAAGCTGAGGAGAGCTTTAATTATTTTCATTTACATCTTGTAATTCTGGATAAGGATCACTGCAGAACCTCCACAGGCTGAGCCAGGAACAGGAGTGCTGAACCAAATTGCCAATTTCCTATGGAATACTTACAACATAGCTAGTCCTTCCTTCAATACAGTGAAGAGGGCATGGTATAGGCCTCTGCAATGAGAGTAAAATGAATCTTTCAATCGATTCTACCATCTCCCTTATGTGGAGTGTCAATCTACATCAGCTTGCATCATATCAGCAACCCAGAGAATAGCTGGATTTTAATGAATTTCAGTGCTTTGGGGTAAGTTATAGAATGGACAAATAAGATTATCACTGGTTGACATGTAAACTCTCCTGCACGCCAAATAGCTCTCCTGCTTACAACTTATCAGTTGTCACTGACATCAGGGGTAGACATCAGAAATTATTCACTTTGACATGGTCTGACAGTGACACTAATCCTAACATTTGATTAATCCTTATGCACCTCTGTTTTATCCATGGGCTAGTTCAGTAGTTTTGCCCAGGCAACATCTTCCTATTAGAGCTTGAACAAGTAAGGAGGTAAGCAAGTAGTCATAACAGAAGGTACAGAGCATTATGTTAGTGGCAAATAAAACAACATAGACTATTTATGTAATTTTATAGTATTCTGTACTTATGTACAGAGTATTTATGTACTCCGTACACAGTAGACTTATCTGTATACATTTAGGCAATGTCTGAATCCATAGGATGTGGAGACTGTTTTTGACTATCAAAACTACTTAATCTGTGGTCATTTCTCTGGAAGGTCCTTTGCTGAATTATTGCTTTGGCTCAGCAAAACATACTGAAATGTAACTGAAGTCAGTTAATTGCCCTGCTGATGAGATCCCAGTTGCTTAAAGGAGTGGGGGAGGACTGGGAGGACTATAAAAACTACTAACTGCACTACCCTGCTGCTCAAAATGTATTAATTCAAATTGGTTTTGCTGCACTCAGTCTAACCCAAATACCAACTCAGCAATTGATTAGGAGAATAATTTTATCACTATATCTTGTGACGACTGTGACTAAATACTCTTTTGCAAAAGAAGTTGCAGTGGAAGCACATTTGAGATAACTCCAACTACATGGCCAAATGATTTAAAAAATGACTTTAGATTTCGGGTGCATACAGCTTTAAATATCCAAATTGAGATATAGTAAAGACAACACATTTCACATAAGGTGGGAAAGGAGGTTGCCTTCTGAAAATCAGGCCCCTGAAAATGTCTCATCTGGCTTTCATACGGTAAACAAAATCCAAGGCTTCTGCCATTTCTAGAAACTCTGCACCCAAAGCTGTAACTAGACAAGAAATAGAATCACTTGGGAAGATCATATCACTGGTCCGAATTTAAAATGAGGACTCATGAGGGGTATCACAGAGACAGACACTGAGATTCCATCATAGCCTCTTCCTTTGGGAATGATAGAGACAGACTAATGTATCACAAGTTTATAAATTCAGTTACAGCTGAGATTTCTGTTCATGGTTTCATGTGCCAAACAGATACACTGTCTTAATAGAAATGGCACTGCCACTTAATAAGGACTGATGGTTCAAAACATCCATCAGCCGACAAACTCTGTGTCTGCTCTCTTTTACCTTCCCTGAAGCTATAAAGCACCAGATGCATCTTTGATAAGGCAGGTAAAGTTTGACTCACAGGCTGGAAATGAAGACTTTTGAAAGGACTATGAGAACAAAACATTACAAAATTGCTTGGGTATGAAAATATTTGCAAACCACAGCAGCAACCAAGCATTGTGCTGTGACAATATAAGATCCTCTGCTTGCCTTTTTAAGCAAAAGAGAAACAGATAGTGACAGTGTCAAAAGGATTTGAAGATACATTTTTCTTTTAAAATAACCTAAGAGATATAAGCAGATTTACTTGAAGTTACTATATCTTATATTATTATATTATATTATATTATATTATATTATATTATATTATATTATATTATTATATTACTTATATTACTCTGAGTTATTATATCTTATATTGAAAAGAACCTGTTCAGCTATCTCCTTTCCTTCTGCACTAAATGAGCTGTGTAGATAATGCCTTACAAATTAAAACATGCTCTCATTAATAGATTTTCAACGAATGAGGAGAGAGGGCCAGTAAAACCAAACCAGGTATTGTCTGGTCCATCGGGAGCAATACAGTCTATAACCAGCCTTATTTAAATGTGTTCAGTCACCACTGCATGGTTTCTCCAGTATCTCCCCATCTCCAGAAGTTTTTCTCAAATATCTGCCTGTACACAACCCTGCAAGAAAGCAAATAATGTGCTGCTAATACCAGATAGCCAATAAATTATTCCATCCCTTGGAAGTCATCAACAGAAATAGGGAATTGCAAAGGCAGATAGGTCCTTGACATTATTTTCTTCTCTATAATTAAATGTCTAGGCTACTTACAGGTTCAAGGAAATAAAAGGTTTTGGAAGATAGGATTTTAATTCTCGATGATTAAAACTGTTTCCTAAGCCAGTCTAGTCCTGTCAGTGGAAAGGAATGTGCTGATGAAACCATCAGCTTTGGTGCCCCATGTGGAGCTCAAAATTCTCTAGAGCTCCCACCGGTTTGATCTAGTTACCATGAGCAGACATAGAAAGCTAAAATAAGATTAAAAAAAAGCCTGTAGAGAAATGAAATTCACTATTACATTCCATTAAAAGTATAGAAAGTTTATCTTTTTCTTCTACACACATGCATATACCTATCTTTGGTTTTTTATATCCTTTCTTTTTTTTAAAAAAAAACCCTGCATGGTAAAATGCTTTCCCAACACAAGCGGCCTTGAATGTGTTTGGTATTCAGCAGCAGGCATGGGCAAAATTTCAAATCCTGCTCAAGTTGCTGGAGATCCTTCCTGTGGCACAGGATTGTCTCTTTTGGAGTGGCATTGTCATTCATTGTATGCTTCACAGTCCAAAACACAAAATGGCCATCTTCCCAGGAAGCATTTAAGTATTGCTGGAGTGAAAAAGAACAACAGCAACAACACAAAAGTTTTTCATAAACCAGAACCAGTTACTTTTATTCATTTATTTTCTTGCCATATGGCAGTGAATGCAAAACTTCCATTATTTGCATATCATGAGAACAAAAGTCTTTTTCTAAAACTGGGAAAAATGCCATTAGCATTGATTTCCTGGGATCGTTCTTTGTTATAACATAAGCCTTCTGAGTGAGCACTGTGAGGACTGTGTTTGAGTGAGAAGAGGCAGTATCTTCTGTTCTTCTTGTAAAGATACAACCTAGGGAAATCCAGGCAGACAGGAGCATTTCAGAAGGCAGAAATCCCTCAAGAGGTTTTAAGTAGGATTTGGTACATGTTTAAAAATATTGCACTATACGGAAAAGTTCATTCTTAAAATCTGTCATCATAGTGTAAATGAAGAAAACTAAATGGAAAAAAAAGGATTTCCTTTTTTAAGAAATTTAGATGTAATTTGAAAATTTGAAAATTGGATATTGGAATTGGAATGAGAGTTTGGAAACAGAAATTGAATGTGAGAGGAAGCTAAATTCAAAGTAATTCAAACCTTTCAAGTCAAGAGGAGCAGATCATCTGCATTGCAGAACTGGGAGAAAACTGGCACACAAAATCTGCATTAGGAAGAAAGAACTTTTAATCTGCCATTCAAACTGGAAATGGCACATTAAAATTGGAAAGAAGATAAAGCCTTTATGTAGAAAGAAGAGAGGAGAGCTCTGGGAAGCAAAGACTACATGGGCCTAACCTCAGAAATATCTTAACAATTCAGAGAGAATTGAACATTGAAGAAATCGTGAAATAAATACTACATGGGTTTCTGAAAGGAAGATAGTGCCAGACTAATTTGATTTTTATCTTAGTATGATAACAAAAATATATTTTCTTCTGTACAAGGGAAGCACAGCAGATTCTATATAGCTAGACTTCAGTAAGTGACTTCAGATACAGTACTGTGGGAGAAATTACCAGTTTTCCACAAGAAAATATGGATCGTTAAAAATCATGAAATTATTAAAGAGAAGGTGAATGAAAACAAATAAAATGTGGTCATATTATAAGATGAATTGCTCTGCTGTACAACAATCACTAACAGGTTTTCTCAAAAATTGGTCTTCTTTAGTCTAATTTAGTATCCATCCCATCTAACTTAGTATTTTGTAAATCATCCTGATCATGGAACAGAACAAGAGGAGCTTATGAAATTCAATGATGACAGAAACACAAGATATACCAACTGTAGAACTCTTTGAAAGATGAAGAATTAGACAGCAGAGATTCATGGTAATAGAAAAGGGCAAAAAGCTACTGCTTAAGTTCAGTATCATGTGCTCAAGAGCATATAGCAAGAATTTCTGCCAAGCAATGGGGCCTTGTTATCCAGAATTGAATGAAGAAGAAAACAATCTGGCTATGCCTGTTGGTCTCAAAGCGGCTGTGAGCCACCAGTATCATGAGGTCATTAAAAAGTACAATATGGTTCTATCAGGAGACATATGAGAGTGTGAATACAAAAGTTGAAGGGATATTGTTTGAAATACTGTGAGTCTCAACACCTGCAAGAAAGATAGATTCAGACCAGAGCAAAAGAAAACATCTTCATGAAATCATTAGGAAAATGGATATCCACTTGTGAAAGAACAGTAGAAGAGTGTAGGCTGCTCAAGCTCACAGAACAAAAGCTAAGGAATCAGATGATTGCTACCTATGAATAAACAGAAGGATAAATACTAATGAAAGAAGAAAGCTATTTAAACTACAGGATAGCATTGACAACAGAATAAAATAAATATTAATTTCCCACAATTAAACTCATGCCAGAGATTGAAAGTTTCCTGTCATCCTAACAAAAATTTTCTAAAACACTGACAAATGTGGATATATTTAAGCCATATTCAAGACTAAAACAACCCAAAACAAGTGCAAAAAAAAAAAAAAGCTATTATATGAAAAACAGAATAGTCAGTTTATTTTCTAAGAGGCACCAGAAGTAAGTGCCTTACACAACCTAGCAAAAGGAAAACAGAGAGGGAATATAATTTCTAAACACACCTAAGTAATAAGACTAAGACCAAGGAAGAAGAGCTTTTTAAACTAAAGGAAAACTATGGTATTAGAATAAATGGATATGAACTGGACATGAATAAATTTAATCTGTAAATGAGGAAAAGATTTCTAAAGAATAGAAGAGTAATAATAGTAAGAACAGGTTTTTAGTGAAATTATCAGTGGATATGTCAAAATTGCTTAGTAATAGATTTGCTAGTGATAGAATGTTGCTTAATCCATTTGCAGTGCCTTGGAGTTAGTGGATAAATAAACCTAAATGGATAATTTAGATGAACCAGTTCTCAAGGAATTCAGCCCCAAAGGACAGTGAAAAGAGATTGTTTGTTATTTTGATGCTCTTTTAAGGATTGCATTTCCTTGATCTTCAATTGCCCAGGATCCTATTTTCGTTTCTGTTACATATACTGTCAGTAAAGAATTAGAAGATTCTCTAAGCTAAATTGGAAGGCAGATCACAGTTTTGGACACAGGTCAGGCATATAGGTGTAATTTGAGCTATATCTACTAGAAAGTACATTATGCAGGAAAAGCAAATACTTTTCCTTACTTTCCCCAGTCCAGATAAGGCAATAAATTCTAGGTCAAAACATCTAATAAATTTAATAACACACATTTATTTCTCTGAATTTTCTATTTTGGCGAAAGGTGGACAGAACCAGACCAGAGGTGGACAGAAAGATGAGGACAGAATCTAACTTTTTCTCTTCCCATTGTCTGTTCTTCTAATGACGAATGGTATAATTTGGTGCAACAAAGCTAAAGGATTCTCTGTCTTTCATATCAATATAATACCATAGTTCAGGGTTCCTTGTCCAAACTGGATAAATGAACAGGAGAAGGATTTTTCCATACATCTCTTGGATGTCTGTGGGAACATTCTTTTTCATCAGAGATTTCTAGACCTCTGTGAGTCATCTCAAACTATAAATGCATAGAGAATTTCTTCTAGTGGTTGGTCATTTTTTCTCTAACTTTGCAGGAGTCAGTACAACAGGTAAAAAATAATTGGAAAGAGAAAGAAACAAAAGACTTTAATATTAAAAAAAAAACATGTTGAGTTTTCACATATAGACTCATGTAGATCTCATTCAGGTTAATGATTTTCTCTTTGTGAGCTCAGTGGATATAATGATAAATTTATCTTCCAGTTTGTTCCAGTAGCTATACTTTATTTACCTTGAAAGCAAGGAATAAGGCTGCTTCATGAAGACTCAAGACTCACAGCTCTGTAATTGCCAGCTACTGAATATATTGAAAGAGACTTCAGAAGACGATCAAATGGTGTCAGTGGCAGGATGATTCACAGGGAACCAGTGTTTTTTAAAGGTCAGGCAACAACCTGATTTATTTCCCTTTTCTTGAGTGATAAGACGGAGTGAATAAGCTGAATAGAAAACCATTGCTCTAATTGCTGTTCAGGGAAGCAATTGTTCATTGGGACCATACTTGGAGCATATTTCTTTTCTCTCCGTTGACCTTTTCTTGTGCCTTTTTTCCCCTCTGGTTGATTCTTCAGCAATAGTAGCAAATTATAATTATCACATTAGAGTCATCTGAATTTTTCTCCCTTTGAAACCTCAGAGGTTTCTGTTGCTTTTACCTTTTTCTTTATTTCATCAGGAATTTTGATTTCTTTACTAATGCATAGTTTTGTATGTGGGTGTAGTCACAGATCTATCTAATATCTTTCATTCTAAAGAATTCAAGAGAATTGTACATATAATGGAATCATTTCACCTATCCTCAAATTCACTAATCTGTGTAATGTCACTTACAGTTCAGGAGTTATTGCAGTTATCTGCCTACAGCTGTAGACAGAAACTGAAGGGCAGTATTGATATGACTTTGTTCCCAAGATCTATATAGAACTGCTTTCTTTCTATTCTTAAATTATACTTTTTTTTTTCTTTTTTTAAGCAAATATGTATCTTCTTTTCATACTGCTTTTAGTTTTTCTGAACTTATTTCAGGACATTTTCATTGAAACATCAGATATATCTAATGTATTTTGCCCTGAGAATTTTAAAATATTTGACTTGTAATTGCTGCATCACTGGAAAAAAAAACAGACTTCAACTTTGCATATTCTTTTAAGCAGGGCTACAGTGAACAACAGCGCATTCTGCTTCAGTTGGAGTGAGGATATGAGCCTGGATCATGCCAAGGGTTCAAGTTTCACACAAATGATCTGCTGTGGAGTCCTCCCTCTCTCTCACACACACACACACACACACACACACACACACACACACACACACAATGGTTGAGGTTGGAAAGGGCCTTTAGGAATCATCTAGTCCAACCCTCCTGCTCAAGCGGGAAAGGAACACCCAGAGCACATGACATAGGATCACATCCAGGCACCTTTTGAATGTTTCTCCAGAGTAAGCTAATGTTAAATTTTTGTAAAGTGATTTCTACCACCTCCTGCTGCAGCAAAGGGAAAGAGAGATGGATGCTCTAAGACTAGTCCTGCCCTATAGTATTTTAGTTGCATGGCTGAGTGGCTAAGAAGTGAAAAATGCATCCTTTTTCACTTGTTCACTCTATCTGAAGGAGGAGATAGGAAGGCTGAAGTCACAACTGCCACAACTAATAATAGAATATGAACAATGTCATAAGCAGCATTCTAGTAGAGTCCTACACCGTTTTTTGGCATTTGCCCTTTCTTTAAAAAGAACCTAGTGAGTTCTGTCAAGTTCAATGCAAACCATAGACTTGCAGTACAAATAAAATACATAAATTAATATTTATGATGCAATATGCTGCAGAACTGCTCCTAACCTTTTCTCTTGTGAAATATATGAGACTGAAGTGAAATGAAAATTATATTTATCATTTTATTAAAATATTTCATAGGTTGTGAGAGGGAAAGAAAAAGAGAGGATGGTAAATAAAATTTCTGTAGAAATAAAAGAGAATCAAGGCATCGCTGCACCTATAATATTAGACATTTTGTTTTGGGAAAGAAAATGTTTTCTGCTATACCAACAGAAAATAGCAACACTTGGAAGAATTTCCAAGTTACAAGTTGCTTTACTTAGCTTTCCTGGATTGCATTTGCTGTTATAAAAAAAAAAAAACAAAACAAAATACTAAGTAACTAACTTAAAAAGAAGTTAAAATCTGCTTTACCCTAGATAGACAATGATAGCTCATGACATTTCTCAAAATTTAATCTCCTTTTTCTCTAAGATGAAGGTAAAGATCTACCCATCTTTACACTTTACTCATTCTTCTACTGGAAGTTTTTCTGAAGCTTCCAACATTCAGAGACTAAAAGTAGTGGTGAGCTTTCCCTGAACATTCACAGAACCAACTAATATCAGTGTGCTCTGTTGTTATCTGTTTCAGCAGGAGCACACATCCAAGCTGAAATTTACCCTTGCAGACAAGATTTTTAAGGAAGTCCCATAGTCATTGATTGTTTGAATTGGAACATATATCTCTAAACTCTATTAGTTGCTAGAGCTTTGAGTCATTTCTGTGAAGTTCATTATAAATTCTGAACCCTGCTCAGTATTAGCATGAGCTGGATATAACCACATTCAGGAGAGCATTATCTGGGCCTTGGTGGGCTAGTAGTGACTTAGATTAAAATTCCTCCTGGACCTCATGAGTGACCTTGATCTTGCACTTTCACCTCTTTTGCCTTTGTATACATTGCTTTACTGAGATAACAAATTCTTCAGAGCAGGGACTGGATGTCTTACAAATGTGTATGTCTTACCTACCAGCAATATGCCTCGACAGGAATGTAAAAAAGGTTGACAATAGGAAACTGCATAACACCACAGAAATAATATTTGGTGGGATCACGAACAGATCTCTGAGCTCACAGAGCTTAATATTGTCCATTGTAGTGTGATATTACTATTTCTTCTCCCCAGCTAAAATTTTTAATGAAATGAAAAAAAATAACAAAACTAGACATTTATGAAAAAAATGTGAAAGTTTAATGTCATAATCCCCAAGTCATTTATACTAGCCTTAATTTATATGCATTGGTTTTTTTTCCAGTGAAGAATATTTGTTTTGTAGAGCAGGTACATTTCTGTCCCTTTCATGCTCTCAAGCCACATACAGAACATCATTTACATTGCAGAGGTTTCTTTTCTTTTTGATTCCCAAGATCTTCCACTTCTCATGAAATGCTTTTTTGCCTTCCTACCTAAGAGTCACTTTCATCTGTTGGCATATTTATAATTTAAAATCATGGTCATCAGCTACAGGAAAACCTAGCTGACTGGTAAATAAGCATTATATTATTTTGGGCTATCAGCAGATTGTACCTAACAAGCTTTATTCTTGATATGAAATCTAAATCCTCTCCTGAATCTCACTGGTTACTTGAGTCCCATGGCTCTCACTTGATTCCCATGACTCAAGACTTTTCATCTAGTGTTACAAAGACTTTTGAGTAATGATTTAACAGCCAGCAAGAATTAGGGTTTTTTTTTTTTTTTGTAGTGAGAATGACTTAAGTCTTCAGGCTTACATAACTTAGCACTGTCATTGATATTGACAACAGACTCACTTCAAGAATGATTGCATCCTAATCATTCCATATTCCATTATTCTTCTATATGGTGGCACTACGGCCACCAACTTGTTGGGAAACAGCTGTTTTCTCATGCCTCAGTTTCCCATTTACATCATGCTATTTTTTTCCTTACGTTGTGCTAAGAGATTCATGTACTATTTATGAAAAGAGAGCCATAAAGGAATCTTTTATTATTTACAAAGTATTTTTATTTTTAATAATCATCCTCAGCCAGGAGATACTCTCCAGATGCTGTGAAAATAATTGAAGAGAGCAATACAATAAAGATAAAGATATCTTTAATTATTTTTATAGGGTTTTCGTTGCATTACAAAATGTCATTGAAATAATAATAACATGAAATAAAAGATTTGTTCCCTTCCTTGATTTTCCAAAGCCAATGATCTGTAACTGCCTGGTAGCTGTTACACAATCATGTCTCTTGGTATGCATTTAATACTTTAAACATTCACTTGATTATATGAAAACTTGATTATGGCAACATCTTTCAGGTTCTGCATGACAATCAAGGCTGTGCTAGAAGGAATGCATCTAATGCCAGATGAAGTTAAAGAAAGCCCAGTGCTAAACAACACGGGAAATATTAGGGCTCTTCTATATCAATGTTTCCCCAGGGAAAACAGTGAAGCCCCAGTCAGATAGTAGTGAACTACATGGAGGTCTCTCACAGTTTCTCTTTGTCATTTCATATTACATTTTTAAGAAGCATTTCTTCACATTTTATGAATACAAAGTATTATTTTGAAAATTTAAAGCAGGTATGATGAACTTAATGTCAGAAACAGCCTGAAATTTGAGATTTC
>JAVCKT010095931.1:0-13994 GCA_032273925.1 Rhynchotus rufescens
CGGAGCGCGGGGCGGGCGCGATGGCGGCGGCGGGGGGGTCGCGGCGCGAGCCGGGGCGGCCCCCCCGAGCCCTCACACACGGAGTCACTGCCCAACGTTGCGGCCGGACCCAGGCCGTCCAGCCGCGCCCGCAACCTTCACTGCGCGGCTGGAAGCCGCTGGGAACGGAGCGTGCGGGAGGAGCCGCGCAGTTCCGCGCCCGCGGGGAGGCGCCTGGGATGAAGGCGGGCGCCGCCCGCGCTGCCGAGCGGCGATGCGGGCCCTGCGGCCGGCAGAACCGGCGCTGGCACCGTGGGAGCCGCCGCCCGCGCGGCCCGCCCCGCCTCGGGCTCCAGGGCAGCGCTGCTGCCGCTGCGCAGGGAGCTCCCGGCGCCTGCCCGTTACCGGAGTGAACGGCCTGCGCCGCGGAGCCCGCCTGGCAGAGCACGGCCTTTCTCCCGCCGTGCGTGGGGGCCGGCAGAGCAGCAGGAGCGGGAACCCTGGCGAGCGCCCACGGGCAGCGTCCCCGGCCCCCTTGGAGCTGTGCAGGGCCTGCAGGGATGGCGGGGCAGGGGCTGCCCTCCCGGCCAGCTCCAAACCTCGTCCTACCCCCTCCCGCCTCATCCCGCTCGCTCCGGCTCCGTGCACTTCCCACGGAGCCCCGTTACGAGGCCCTTTGCGCGGCACGGAGGGCAGCAGCGGGAGCACCGGCTGTTCCTGACAGTTTCCAAAGTTCAGTGCTTGACCAGGAGAGTGAGTTGAGGCCCTGCCTGCCCAGCAGGACCCTGTGGATGTGGCGTGTGCCCCACTTACCTAGTGTGGTTCTCCCGGGTCCCCAATGGGGCGCAGTGTTTCATGCTAAACTGGACCATTTACACATCTCTCTGATGGCTGGTTGAGCAGGGTGGTTTGAACAGGGACCAACACCACGTTTACCTGCTAAGGACTGCTGTCACCAGCTGCAGTCCTTTTCAGGTAGTGATGGACCACAGTTCTTTTCTGGAGGTCTTCAAAACCCGTCTGGATGCCACCCTGTGCCACATGCTGTAGGTGTGCCTGCCTGAGCAGGAAGGTTAGACTAGATGATCTCTAGAGGTCCCTTCCAACCTTAAAGATTCTGTGATTCTGTGATTCTGTGATTCTCTACTCCAGCCAGGGTGAGCTTGGACCTTTCCTCTATTGTTCCTGCCAGAAAGAGTTAAATGAACCAGATGCGCAGGCTGAGCGTTCCCTACGAACTCCAATGTGATACGTCCTGGCAATAACTGCTGGGCTGCAGGAGCCTCCTGCAATACAGTGCTGTCACAAACGCCTGAGGTTGGAAGGGACGTCTAGAGATTATCCAGTCCAACCCCCAGCTCCAGCAGGGACACCCAGAGCGCGGGGCACTGGGTGGCATCCAGGTGAGTCTGGGAGACCTCCACAGAAGGAGACTCCACAGCCTCCCTGGGCAGCCTGTGCCAGGGCTCTGGCACCCTTGCAGTGAAGAAGTTCCTCCTCACACGGAGATGGAACTGCCTGGGTTTCAACCTGTACCCATTGCCCCTTGTCCTATCACTGGCTGAAGGCTGCACAATGATGACTGCTTTGGCCATGTTTGGCCTTTCCAGTCATGATCAGAGAGGCTCTTTGGCCCAAGACTACTGCTAGGATAAGCTGTCGGAAAATTTGCACTCATGATAAAAGACAGCAACAGTCAGATGGAAGCCTGGAAGATGCTGGGGTAGTGTGGGAAGCCTGCTTCTGCCTTGTTGCTTGCATGTGTCCCCCTCCTTTTGCAATTCTCACCTTGAGAGTGGAAAAATCTTGGGCACTGTGGCCACATTTTGGAAGAATTAATAAGTCTATCTGGGAATGCTCCAAGCCAAAACTTTGCCAGGAACCTCCCTGGGAAGTTACCCTCAGTCAGGTCTGATAGCAAGGTGAGGAGTTGTGGGGCAGCCCACCTGGGGAGAGCGCGAGGGTAAAATGGATGAGCAGCCCGTATGCTGGCACTTGGAGACAGAACCCTTATGTTCCCAGAGGGATTACTGGGGATGAAGCCTCAGGAAGGATCAGTCCAGACTTATTTCTTCTGACACAGCTAAAATCCCTCTGAGAAGCAACTGCTGAGGAAGTTGTGGAGATTGGGGCTAATCTCAGCCTGAATTCAGGCCTTGCTTGTGTTTTCCTACCCCCTCACCCAAATCCGAATTGCAGCAGGGGAGAATATGGATACTTGAAGGAGAAAAACCATCAGATAACAAACTCTCATCTGAAAGGTAGAGATCTCTTGCCAAATTGTGACAATATATATCAATACAGATATACATATATATATGTAAATATATATATAATCTCACCCTTCCTTGGCTCTTGGGAAATATCACCCCAATGCTCCATGTAGCTTGCCAGCACTTTGTTTGCACTGCGTTTGCAGTGAGTCCGAGCCACAGTGGATAGTACGTTTGTAGTGAGGTCTGTGCTAGGCAGGGCTTGGGCACCTGTGTCCCTCTGAGATTGGACCCCACTGTGTGGTACCTGGGAGAGACATGTGGCTGCTGTGATGCCAAGTTGTGATCCATGACCACTCTTCTGCCATTCCAGTCTTGGGATGGGGGGAAGCTATGAAGGAGATTTTAGTACTTATCCATGTAAATGTGGAAGTACCTGGGCCCGGGGATTGACGGGTGGGATTGACAGTGTGTGCACCATGGGACCCAGTGGCTTTCCCCTCTTCTGAAGTCTGGAAGGAATGTGCTGCACCACAGTGGTCAGTGTCACGTGCAGGATGACAGACTTTCCCAACCTCAGTGTACCAATGTTTGCTCCCTTCCAGCTCACCCATCTCACACTTTGATGGCACTGATGGCCAGCAGTGTTCATGTCCCCAGGGGGCCACACAAAGGTCTGTAGGGCCCCCCTGGCCCTGTGCGCATGGAGGCCCCAGCAAACGCACAAAAGCCCATAGAACCTCCCTGGACCTGTGGGGACGAAGACCCCAGTGGGCCACAAAAAGCTTGCAGGGCCTCCCCAGCCCCTTGCACACAGAGGTCTCTGGGACTCACATGAAAGTCAGTAGGGCTTGCTCCAGCCCTGTGTTCAGAGAGGCCCCAGAGGACAAACAAAGGCCTATAGGGACTCCATGGTCCCATACAGACAGTGGCCCTGGGGGCCTGAACAAAGGCCCATAGGAGCTCCCCAGCCCTATGCACATGGAGGCCCTGGGAGGCCACATGAAAGCCTATGGGGTCCCCCATGGCCAAGTGTGCACAGAAGCCCCAGCAAGCTGAATAAAAGCCCACTGGGCCTCCCTGGACCTGTGTGCACAAAGGCTCTGGGGGACCACAAAAAAACATGTAGAGACCCAGCACTCCACGCACACAGAAGGCCCTGAGGGGCCACAGAAGAGCCTGTAGAGTCCCTTTGGACAAGTGCACATGGAGGCCTGGAGAGGTCACACAAAAGCTCTTAGGGCCCCCAGGCCTAGTTTGCACAGATGCAAGGATGCTCCGCATGAAAGTCCACATGTATCCATGACCCGATGAGCACGGAGGTACTGAGAGTCCACAAGAAAGTCTGCAGTGCCCCTGGAGCACAGCAGAGGCCCTAGGGGCTGCACAAAGCCCATACGGCTCTCCCAGCCCAGAGCAGGCGGAGGCCTGGGGAGGTCGCACAAAGTCCACAGTGTCCCCTGGCCTAGTGTGCACAGAGGCTCAGGGAGGCTGCACGAAGGCCACTAGGGTCCCTCGGCCCAGTGCTCACAGAAGGCCAGGGAGGCTGCATGAATGCCCATATCGCCCCCAGGTCCCAGTGCACATGGAGGCCTGAGGAGGCCACATGAAAGCCTGAAGGGCCACTCCAGCCAAGCATACATGGAGGTCTGGGGAGGCTGTATGAAAGCCTGTATGGCACCTTCAGCCTAGTGCCAAGGCCTGTGGAAGCCGTATGAAAAGCCATAGGGTTCCTGGGACCCAGTGCACATAGCGGCCCAGGGATGCCACACGAAAGCCCGAAGGTCCCCCGGGGCTCAGTGCGCACAGAGATCTGTGGAGATCGCACCAAAAACTGTAGGGCCCCGCTAGCCCAGTGCGCACGGACAACTGGGGAGAGTACACCAAAGCCCATAGGGACCTCTTGGCCCAATGCTTATGGATGCTCAGGGCGGCTGTATGAAATCTAATCTGGCCAGGCTGTATGAAATCTAATCTGGCCCTGGGACCATGTGCACAAGGAGGCCCAGGGAGGCCATACAAAAGCCCTGAGGGCCCTCCCAGCCCATTATCCACGAGGGCTTGGGGAGGCTGCACAAATGCCCGTAGAGCTCCCCTGGGCCCAGTGTGTGCAGAGGTCTGGGAGGCCAGACAAAAGCTTGTAGTGCCTCGCCATTAGAATGCACACGGAGGCCTGGGGAGGCTGCATGAAGGCCTGGAGGGCCCCCCAGTCCAGTGAGCACAGAGGCCCTGGGAGGCTGCATGAAAGCCCCTAGGGTCCTCCCGGTCCACTGCCCACAGAGATATGAGGCCGCACGAAAGTCTGTAAGGCCCCCGTGGGACCAGTGCACACCGGGCCCCGTGGTCCCTATGGGATTTTGTGTGGCCTCCACATGTCTCTGTGCACAGTGAGCTGGGTGGGAATTATGGGCCTTCATGTGGCCTCTCTGGGCCTCCTTGCGCACCAGTTCCCAAGGGCCCTATGGACTTTCGTGCGACCTCCTTGGGCCTCTGCATGCACCGCATCCCTAGGGCCCTATGGACTTTCTTGTGGCCTCCTCGGGCCTCTGTGCACACTGGTCCCAGGGGGCCCTACGGGTGTTTATGCGCCCCCCCTTGGGCCTCCATTCGCATTGGGGCACAGACGACGTACAGACTTTCGTATAGCCTTCTTGGGCCTCTGTGTGCACTGGGACGGAGGGGCTCTATGGACTTTCGTGCATACTCCCTGAGCCTCCGTGCGCACTAGGCTCACCCTATGGGCATTTGTACAGCGTCCATGGGCCTCCGTGCGTGGTGTGCCCTGGGGGCCCTATGGGCATCCATGCAGCTTCCCCGGGGTTTTCTGCGTCCTCCCAGGCCTCCATGCACACTGGACTCCAAGGGCCCTACGTGTTTTCGTGTGGCCACCGCTGATCTCCATGCACGCTGGGGTCCGGGGGCCCTACAAACTTTCGTGCAGCCTCTGCAGGCCTCTGGGCACACTGTGCACTGGGCAGCAGGGGGCCCATTGCTTTTCGTGCAGCCTTCCTGGACATCTGTGTGCCCTGGGCCGAGGTCCCTATGAGCTTTCGTGTGGCCTCCCCGGGCCTCCATGCGCACAGGGCCTTGGAGGCCCTACCGACTTTCATGTGGCCTCCCCGGGCCTCCGTGTGCATATGGCCCCTAGGGCCCTCTGGGCTTTTGTGCAGACTCCCTGGGCCTCCGGGAACAGCTGCCCCTGGGCCCTCCAGGCTTTTGTGCGGCTGCTCAGGGCCTCAGTGTGCAGCTGCACCCCCGGACACTCCAAACATTCATGCGGCCTCCCCAGTTCTCCGTGCGCGCGTGGCCCCCGGGGCCCTGTGGGCTTTCGTGCGGCCTCCACGAGCCTCCATGTGCATTTGGCTCCCCGGGGCTCCGGCCTTTCGTGTGGCCTCCTTGGGCCTCCATGCACGCGTGGCCCCCCGGGCACTCGGGGCTTTCGTGCAGCCTCCCCGGCCTCCATGTGCGCGTGTCCCCATGCCCTGCAGGCTTTGTGCGGCCTCCTCACGCCTCCGTGTGCATCTGGCCCCCCAGACACTCTGGCCATTCGTGCGGCCGCCCCGGGCCTCTATGCGCCACTGGCCCCCAAGGCCCTCTGGGCTTTCGTGTGGCCTCCCTGGGCCTCCGTTTGCGCGTGGCCTCCTGGGCCCTCTTGGCTTTTCTGCCCCCTCCCCCAGACTCCATGCGCAGCTGGCCTCCCGGGCCCTCTGGGCTTTTGGGCGGACTCCCCAGACCTCCGTGTGCAGCTGGCCCTCAAGGCTTTTGTGTGGCCTCCCCAGGCCTCCATGCTCAGATGGGCTCCGGACCCTCTGGGCTTTCATGCGGCCTCCCCGGGCCTCTATGCGCAGGTGGAACCCGGGACACTCTCGGCTTCCATGTGGCCTCCCCAGGCCTCCATGCACACTGGGCTAGTGGGAAGGTATGGATTTTTGTGCGGCCGCCCCTGGACTCCTTGTGCACTGATCCAGAGGCTCTGTAAGGGAAGTGCGAAGCTGTGCCAACACTCATCCTTCACCTACTTTCTGGTTACGAGTCAGAAACATGTTTGGTGGTGGGAGGCATTTGCCTGATGTAAATCTATTTTTTTGTATTAGTGATAGGATGGAGAAAGGAGACGGAGGAAGTGTACATGTGCATTTGGAGTGAGGCGTCAAAGGGCATGCCAAAGTAAGTTCGGGGCTGTGCCATCACTCATCCCTGGGCAACTTTCTGGGTCTGCTGCACATTGGGCTTGATGATGGTACAAACCTGACTGTATGCTGTATTTCATGGAGTGTTTTGATTAGCGTAAGCGTTGGGAGAGGGAGGAAGTGCAGAGGGCCTACTTGGAGTGAGTCTGTAAAGGGCAGCCCGAAAGAAGTGCGAGGCTGTTCCAAGACTCTTCCTTCGCCTACTTTTGACTTAGGGTCAGGAACAGGGTTTATGGTGGGAGGCACTTTTCTGATGTAACACGAGGCTTTAGGTTTAGTGATAGGATAGGATTAAGAGAGGGAGGAAGCATAGGGCCCCACTTGGAGTGAGGCTGGAGAAGGAACGGCAAGAGAAATTCGGGGTTGTGAGAAGATTCATTCCCTGACCCCTTTCAGATTCTGAACATAAATAGGGTGGGTGATATCATGCCTTGGCTGTACATGATGCTAGAATGTACCGTAAAGATTTAGGAGAGGGAGGAAGTGTTAAGTGTAACATTGGAGTGAGGCTGCAAAGAGCATGCCAAAGGAGGTTGTGACTGTGCCAACACTCAGCCCTGGGAAACTTTCTGAGTCTGACCCACACTGGGGTGAAGGTGGTTGGTGTGTAGCTGACTATGCTAGAATTCAATGAGGGTTTTGCTCGGGATAAGCATTGAGAAAGGAAGGAAGCAGAGAGACCTACTTGGATTGAGGCTACAGATGGCATACCAATGGAAGTGAAGGGCTGGTGCAACATTCCTCCTTCACTTACTTTCTGGTAAGTGTCAGGAACTAGATTGTTGGTCAGAGACATTTGCCTGACGTAATGCTAGTCTTTAGGATTAGTGTTAAGATATAGTTATGAGAGGGAAGAAGTGTAGGGACTTGCTTGGAGTGAGGCTGAAAAGGGCATGCAAAAAGAAGCACAAGACTGTGCGAAGACTCATCCTTCACCTACATTCAGCTTGGGATCAGAAACAGGGTTGGTACTTTGAGACCCTTGCCTTACGTAATGCTGGCTTTAGGATTAATGACAGGATAGATTTAGGGAGGGAGGAAGCTTCGGGCCCCACTTAGAGAGAGGCTGCAAAGGGCATGGCAAGGAAAATGTGGAGCTATGTTAAGACTCATTCCCTTACACCTTTCAGGTTCTGGTCAAAAATGAGGTGGATGAGATGAGACCTTGGCTATGTGGGATGCTAGGGTGGCAGGAAAGAATTAGGAAAAGGTGGAAGTGTAGTTGTGCACTTGGAGTGAGGCTGCAGCGAGCTTGCCAAAGGAAGTGAGGGGCTGTGCGCAGAATCCTTCCTGGTCAGATTTCCGCATCTGGCCCACATTGAGGTGAGGGGTGGTTGATGTGTAGGTGACTTTGCACAGCCTTGCACTTCCTTCGGCATGCCCTTTGAAGCATCATTCTAAGTAGGTCTTTATGCTTCCTCTCCCTCCCAATGCTAAGCCTAAGCAATACACTATTAGAACTCCAACACATAGTCAACAACAAACCAAAAACCACCCACCCCAATGCATTCCATACCCTATCATAGGCCTCATATAGGGATCCATGGGCCATATGGTCAAGGCCTCATATAACCCGCTGCATTTCCAGTTTCAATCTGAAAGCTGTTTTGGAAATGAGTCTTGTCAAAGCTCCACAACTCCCTTAGCATAAGTTTTGCAACATCACTTTGAAGTCAGGCTCTGTACTTCCTTCCTCTTCCAATAATAATGCTATACAGGATTCTTCCCAAATCCTAGCGTAACATAAACTACACACAAACCCACACCCAACCCAGCGTGGGCCAAAACCAGAAACTTGTCCTGGGATGACTGTTGACATAGCCCCACACTTCCCTTGCCTTACCAATTCTACTCTAACTCCAGTTAGGCCTCTGTGCGTCCTCTTCCTCCTAAGTGTATCCTATCACAACAGCACTACGACTGACAAATGCCTCCCAACAGCAACCCTCTTTGTGTTCCAAAGCAGAAAGTAGGTGTAAGTCTGTGCCTTGGCACAGCCTCGCAGTTCCTGTTGCATGCCTTTTGCAGCCTCACTCCAGGTGGGCTCTAGCTTCCTCCCTTTCCCTAAGCTAATCCGAAAATAACCCCTTCCCCCACTAGGGGGACTAGCATACAGTCAGCTACACACCAACCACTCCCTATCCCAATGTGGCCAGATCCACAAAAGTAGCCCAAGGATAAGTATTGGTACAAGCCCGCACTTCCCTTTGCAGCCTCACTCCAAGTGCGCGCCTATGCTTCCTCCTTTCCCTAACTCTTTACTGCCATCTACTGTCCGAGAGAGTGCAGACCTCATATCACCAAGCCCATTTCTGGCTTGAACCTGGAATGAGTTTTGGCAGAGTCCTCTTAGCATGAACTTTGCAGCTTCACTCTAAGTGAGACTCTCTGCTTTCTCCCTCTCCCAAAGCAAACTCTAAACAACCCTCCCTGACTCCTAGCTACACACGTAGCAACACTCCATTAAATGCGAGACAGACCCAGAAAGTTGCTCTGTGATAAGTCTTGGAAGATTCGAACACCTACTTTGATAAGCTTGTACAGCTTGTACACTTACTTTGGCATGCCCTTTGCCAAATTGTAGTGCTGGCCCCATGCCAATTGTAGTGCTGGCTGAATGTGTTGTGGTTTTCACTTCTGTGTTAGGTGATACCAAAATGCGTACTTGTGACCATGAGTGTATGCTTATGCACTCTTGTGATGTTTTCTGCTGTGTAATACTCTTCAGTGGAACATACTGAGGTACATTGTATATAGGAATCTATAGTGGTATTTGCTGATGAGTAGTGGTACACAGAAATAAAACATGGTGAATACTGGTATGCTTGAATATGCAGTGTTTTGGACTTGTGTGCCAGCTGTAGAGGAGTGTATAGAATTCTGAAAATTGTGTAGTGCTGTGCATGTGTTTGTATTTATGTGGATTGGCGTGTTTGGTCCTGCAACAGTATATACTGGTGATTCTAGTTGTGCCCAAGTGTGCCCTGCTGTGCAACAACCTGTAGGAGTGTGTAGTGTTGTAGGCCCTTGTAGTGGTGTTCACTTGTGTGTTCTGGTGTGCTAGGCTGTGTGCTGGTGAGCACAAAGGTGTCCTGAGGGATCTTGAGTGCGCTGCTGGGCACTAGTGTACCGTAGTGTGTACTTGTCAGTACCACTGTGTGTTGGTGTAGAGCAGTGGGTCCTTGTCTATACTGGTGTATGCTCTAGTGTGGCAGTGTGTGATCATGTACACTGGTGTGCCCTGCTGTGTAATGTTTTTTTCTGTTTTTAGGAGAGCGTGCTAGTGTGTAGTGATGTGCACAAGTAGGCACATGTATGCATGAGAATACAGCAGTGTGCAAGAATGGGCCATGCTGTGTATTTCTATGCGCAAGTATGTATGGCTCTGTTGGTGTGCACACGAGAGTGCACTGCTGTGCCAATGTGTGCAATGATGTTTTCTGGATGGTCACAGTATGTATGGCTGCTGACTAGCAGACACAAGAATCTCTTGTTCCCATGTTTGTGCCCAGCTTAGTCATGGATACCTGTCTGTACTGGTGTACGCTCTAGAACAGGGGTATGTGATCATGTGCACTGGTGTTATCTGCTGTTTAATGGTCTTCAGCAGTACCTACTGGGCTGCATTGTATATACAAGTGTGTTTAGGTTTGTAGTGGTATGCAGTAATGTGCCCTGGTGAGTACTAGTGTGCATGAATGTGTAGAATTGTGCAGCTTTGTGTCACAGTATTTGTATTTGTGTGTTAAGATTAGAGTTAGGAGAGGTGAGAAACAGCTATATAGTGTTAGGCTTAGGTTAGACATAGGGTAAAGGTTGAAGGCCAGTTTTAGGAATAGGGGTTTTGGGTAGGATTAGGATTTAGGATTAGCATCATGGATAGGGTTGGGTTCAGTTTGGATTAGGGTTGAGGTTCAGGTTTAGAGTTAGATTTTAGGGTTCGGGTTCCAGTTAGATTTAAGGGTTATGGATAGGGTGAGGGTCAGGTTAGAGTTAGGGTTAGAGTCAGGTTAGGAGTAAGGTTAGGGTAGAGGGTTAGTGTTTCAAGTTTGGTTTAGTTTTATGGTTTAGGATTAAGGTTATGATACAGGGTTAAGGTTATACACTAGGTTACAGTTATGGTTAGGGTTAGGTCTAGCTTTGGGGGTTAGGGTTAGGGATATGCTGGGTTAAGGATATATTAGAGATAGGTATAGGATATGTTAGGGATATGTTAGTACAAGAGGGATGTGGAGCTGCTGGAGAGATAAGGATGATCAGGGGCCTGGAACATCTGCCCTGTGAGCAAAGGCTGAGAGAGCTGGACCTGTTCAGCCTGGAGAAGAGAAGGCTGAGGGGGGACCTGAGGAGTGTCTATAGACACCTCAAGGGAGGCAGTGAGGAGGAGGGGGTGGCCTCTTTTCAGTGGTGGCCAGCGATAGGACTAGAGGAATCGGCCACAAACTGAAGCACCGAAAGTTCCTCAGGAACTTAAGGAAAAAATTCTTGTCAGTGAGGGTGCCAGAGCCCAGAGAGGCTGTGGAGTCTCCTTCTCTGGAGATCTCCCAAACCCGTTTGGACGCAGCCCGTGCCCTGTGCTCTGGGTGACCCTGCGTGTGCAGGGGGCTGGACTGGATGATCTCCTTTCCAACCTTAATTCCAACCTTAGCAATTCTATGGTTCTGTGATTCATCTTTGCACCAAGAAAAGGGCAAACACCTACAAAGCAGCCATGTGCATTCAAGGGTGTTGGTCCTACGCACATTCTGCTCCCTGTTGGATGTCACCAATCATCCACCTCATTCATGCATGACAATAGTCTGCATTTCCTACAAAACATCCTCTTTGTCATTCCATAGGCACCCGTTAAGGTGCACAGGATTATTTTTGTGAGTAATAAGCCATCCTTATCTCCAACAGTGGTTAACTAAAAAATCTCTACAACTGCTAAAAGACCATGACCAGCTTACAGTAGAGTCAGGTGCATAAATATGGTTTATGTTTAAATACCAGTCACACATTATGCTTCTTGAGACAGAAGAACTGGGCTCTGAGCCCTGGAAATACATGCTCTAAAATCCTTTTTGTCCCTCAACCAGACCCTGCAGCTCCTTGTTCCCGAACGCAGTTAGACAGGCAAGGACATACACTGAAGAAGAGCAGAACCCACATGCAGTGGGTTTGCATTTTGGGGGACATTATTACTGCACTTGTAAAGGTGTATCTTCATGCACATGGTTAGGAATAATTCTAACAGACATGTACTGAACATGCAGCCTGGCTGCTTGATCCAGGCAGCCCTGAACTAATATTAATTGAAGGCATCGCTGGACCACACTGCATCTGAAGTAGCTGCAGACGCTCAGTTTACTTTGGACTGAATTGCCCATCAGCTTCCACAGAGAATCCGTGCAATCATGGAACGAAACTGATTTACTGCTTTAATACAACAAGCAAAGGGCTTGTGCATGACCCTATGGTGCCTGTGATGATTCCTATAAGAGCACAACTGAGAGGGTGAGAAAATAGCAAGGAAACTGCTGTTATATCTATGTAATTTTTCTGTGAGCTCTGAAGTATCTGCCTAAGGGCAGATACTATGCTCAGAGAAAGGCAGAAATTATGCTCAGTGCCCTTAAATTTCCTGAAAGAAGAGACCTGAAAGGGAGAGGGAGAGAAACCTTTGCCGCAGCTTGGCCAGGTCGCAGGCTCGGCGGGTCCAGCCTCAAGGGCTCTGCTGCAGGTGCCCCCAGGCTGAGGGCCCAGCTCTCCTCCTCATGCCTGGTTCTCCTGCCCATGTTCAGAGGGGAAGCCCAGCGCCAGCAGGCAAGAACCTGGGCTGGTGGCTGGGGTGCGGGCAGCATTCCTGCCGGCTGGAAAAGCTGCCAGGAAGCAGCATTCCTCTTCTGTAGACAAAGCTAGTAGACCTAAAGCATAACTACGTAGGCTATAATGAAAGATTTTCACTGTCGGGAGAAAAATGAGTGGCGTGAGTCCAGGAGCTGCCGCTGCCCACAGACAGGACTGAGGCTGTAAGCAATCTGCTGAATAAGGATCTCCTGTAAAAGACATTAATTTGCATTTTCTTGTTTAAAGAGCAGAAAGTGCGCTCCACAGGAGACATGTGAGCAGGCTCACAGAAATCAATGGGCACCGCACAGAATTAGGCACCTTTCCTGCAAGGCACCGTTCAGGGATCCCCAAGGGAAACGCAGCGTGTCCAAGAAAGAAGAGCAGCTCTCAGTCCTCGTTCCTCTGCTGCTGCTCACCTCCCAGCGCGGCTGGAGAGCTCTGGAAGAGCCACTGCTGCCCATGATGGTGTTAATGAGCAGCTCGGTGCACACCGGGACATGGCCCGGCAGCTGAGCTTGCGTCCTCAGCCCCTTGAGCTGCTGGATTCCAGCGGCTAAGCTTTGGTCTGGCCAAAGGAAGTACTTGGCCTATCCCGAGCAGCTGAGCTTGAGGTTTGGACTTTGGACAGCAAAATGGTCGGGATTTGATGCAATTCTGTCTCATCTGCCTTTGCTGACTATTGCACTGTCCGTGTAAACCCAGCAACCAAAGCAAACTGTCCTGGAACGCTACAGGAAAATAGAAAAGCACATCCTTGCTCTAGAAAACTTGTGTCTTGTGGCTTTGGTTCTCTAAATAAAAGCCAGGAAGGAAAGAAAAGGGCTGAATCTTTATGCCAGCAGGAAAAATGCAAATAGAAATGGATGTGCTAACAGTAGCTATGGTTTTGGCTCTTCCTTATATATGCTGGGAGTGGAGAATTTCAAATTAAAAGCCATGTTTAAAAACAGAAACTAAACATCACACCAGTTTGGAAAACAAGCCCTTCAGGAGAGTATTGAAAAATGCGCTCTTCACCTCTTTTATGAGGTAAATTAACCTATCAAATAACTAAATCAGATAAATCAGATAACTAGAAATGCATTAAGTTCATTCTTTGAATAGTTTATTACTTCTTTATTATTCCAGTAGTCTACAGCTGCAATATTCTGATGCAAAAAGCTGACAGACTTTAATTAACTTAATATAATGGCATTTGTAATTGCCAATGGCGTTAAAAAAAGAAAAAAAAAAAAAGAAAGCATGAGATTTTCTACCAATATTATGTTTTTCCACAGTAGTTTTTTGTATAAACCTGACTAATCCTTTTTCCTATAAAGTGGTTCAGGTCATATACCAAAATATCTCATGAGAAATCAAAATAGCCCTGCATAATTATTACTCATACCCACTAGAACTAGACTTTGCAAGTACTCCTTGCCTGGTCTGCTCTGTGCACTGTGGTGTAAGTCCAAATTCTCATGCCATGGACACATTAAAACACAGCATGGTACTCCAGGGCTTCCCTCTGACCCCTCCAAGGCTGCTCACCTTCCTTACTGCTCTGGCTCATTCAGCATCTCTTATTATCGACCTTTTTTTTTCAGTGATACTGCAGATTTGTCTGAGGGCTTTGAAGAAAAACTACCAAGAGAGGTATCCATAGACAAGGGTACAAAATACCAACAGTTTCTCACTGTCCTGCAGCAACAAAGCTCAGTCCTCTGTGAGCCCGATGTAATGGACCTTAGATGGGGAGAAAGCTACCTTGCACTGGAATCCAAACACAGGAACACTGGAG
>JAVCKT010095932.1:0-13992 GCA_032273925.1 Rhynchotus rufescens
CAGTGCCAGAGTCTTCCTTTAGGATTAAAGGGATTCACCATGGACACCAGAGCAGGATTAAGGTGCCTCAATATCTGCCTCCAACCAGCATCAGTTGAGGATCCTTCTTGCTTCCAACCAGAGCAGTTCTGCACAACTAACACACTTCTAAATGCTGGAAATTCAGCTCTGCTAGAAATACTGATCTTGTCTCTTCCCTTAACACTGTCAGAGTCATTCCTCTGCCTCCAAAGGGTACAGGGAAGGAGAAAAAGCAGAAGAGATGTCACTAAGGACATGGACAACAGTGATGGATGGGGAATGAGGAAAGAGCACACACGTTCCCCAGGGCAGCCCCTTCCCAAACTGCAACCACTTGCTAAAGATGAGGAGCTCTCGCTCGTCTACGTGTTGCAAAAGGAGCCTGACAGGATCTGCCTCAGGTTCCTCAGCTTCTTCCTGCACATTCCCCTGCTGCCAAATCCACCTCTTGGCAACTTCTTGCTTGTGGAGAGCCCAAACTAGAGCTAAACCAACCAGTTCCTGTTCTTGGTGATGACAAACTCCCATTTTTGCTACGACAAAGACAACTTCTGCCACCGTACCGGCATTGAAGAGTCTCCTGCAATGCAGTCTCTGTTTGGCATCGCTATAGAGAACGTGCAGGCACTGCTATTAAAACTGAGGCATAGCTCAAGCAACTGAAACATTTCTTTGCTCCTGGTGTTACAGAAAGGCTTATAAATTAAAAGGTTGGAGAATTATTTCTCTCAATACGCACATTTCAATAATGTTTTACCATATATTTGCTAACATGATTGGTTTCCCCCTTGCAAAAGTATTCCTAGTTAAATAACACCAAATTCTCAATATGACACAAAACCACGTTTAGCTGCCGCCCTCCTACCTGAACAAACACATTTATTACTGCATTTTAGAATAGTTAACATAGAATTAAATGCTTCAAAGGACACGAGCAGCAGCCCGGGACAGTTTCATTTGAGGAAACGGAAAAGGAGGTTATTAAAATACTGTTAACTAAAGAAATATAGAAAATGAAAATTGAAAAAAAATAGCAGGGCAATGTAATGGCAACACATCAGCTACTTGGCTTATAGCACCTCACCTGGAACCAGGCTTTTCAATGGCACCTCCCTAGCTCCAAAGCCCTGCAACAATGAATGAATCAAGTCAGACTTTATCCAGGAAAGTCTCTTAATAGACGGGTATTGCTGAAAGTCACTGGAGACCAGATATTTCAGTTAAGTCTCATTAGCTCCTCATCCTTCTGCTCTGTACACTAACAGGCAAAGGGATAAAGGGATAAAAGGCTCAAGGGGTGTGAGGACACAGGCTGCATGAAAGCTGCAAGGGGAAGCCTTGCTTAACAGATGTTGGATATTCCAGAGTCCAATCTAAAAGCACGTGTGCTGTTTCGAGCTGTATTTATAACAGGAAAAAAGACCATGCATTAACTGTATTTTTAATACAAAACTCCACTACCAGCTAAGTCCCTAATACCTAAAACACTATTATTAAGCTGCCTGATGAAAGATAACTTGAATCATTACAGAGAAGTGTGTAGATGACCAGCTGCCATGAAAGCACAAGAACTGGACACCGCACAAACAAATCCAATCTCATCTTTAAGAGGGTTTTTCCTGCAGGAAACAGAAGCTCAAGCTGCAAGATTAGTCATGCCTACAAAAATAGAGGGACAATTACATATACATATGCACACATATACTATGGAAAGGGAAAAGCTAAGTTGCAGAGGGGCAGCGTTCCAGGTTTTCCTGAAAAGGCAAAGGCTTTTCCGTAACAAAGAAGGGAAAACAGGATTTCGTATCCCCTTGGCCACATCTCAAGTGTTACAGTTAGGGCTACAGATTTCAGTGTCTACACAGAACACTCAGGCTCGTTCAGCCCCAGAAAAAATATGGGAGACTTCCTGCCTGTGTTACACACACACAATGCTGCATTTTTTAGCTGCAGGAAAGGAAGAAAAAGCTTTACCCCCCTCTGAAACTGGGATTAATGCCTAGTGCAGCAGGAGCCATGGGCTGAGACTGCATCAGTGAACGTGGTGTGGAAGTTCTCAGCTCAAACCAACCCAGGGCTCCTCACGGGCCCTGACTTCACCCTTTCGACAGCAACAGCCTCCCGGAACAGGATACGCAGGCAGGGCTGCGCAAACCATCACAGGGAATTAATGTGACATTCTGCTAGAGGGAAGTGAGCAGCCCCTTTCCAGCTGAGAGCCCATAATTATTTGGCACCAACTGGCTGCATCTCCGAAGCTACAACAGCAGTTAACAACCCATTTTACTAGAGTAAACCTATTTATTTTTTGTCTCAGACAAAAGCGAGAGCCACAGAATAAGCCAGGTTGGTAGGGACCTCCAAAGCTATTTTCCTTCATATATTTTACTCAGCATTAGCAGTGTTCTTCCTAAAACACATCTAGGAGGCACAGGGTGCCCACAGGATTTATCTCCCCAAAGCAGCACAGCTAAGGGAAGGCTCCAAGGGCTTGGTTCTTAACCGCACAATGAAGCCCAACTAGATCTAGCCTTTACTGCAAAAAAAAAAAAAAAAAAAATCCTATATATCTGAAAACTAGACTGATGTATTTTGGATATTCCTCATAGAAAGCCTCCAACTACTACACTGCCCCAGCAGCTAAAGGTGACACGGCCACTAACAGCAGCGTCTCCTTAACCCACATACTTATGTCGGGCCGGGAGCCCGCGCGAGCCGAGATCTTTCCCCTGCACGCAGCCACTGCAGAAAAGCTGCCAGCAAAACGGCTGACGAGGACATTGCTGTTGCTCTGCGCTACGTGGAAGGTGCTTTAGCACTTTGGAAAGTCGAGATGGCATCTTGGACACCTTCATTTTCATTTCCAAGCGTAGCATGTAGGAGGAGTGCTCAGATGGTCACTCAGTACCGAGGAGCTGTGGAGACCCTTAACAAGCTGCAACAACCAGACCAGACCTACTAGTTTGGGTAGATACCACCGAGTTTTACCTTAGCACTCAAATAGGAAGAAAAATGGTTTTTTTTTTTTTTTCTTGGTTTTCTAAAGAGCTCTGCTGGGTCCAGAGGAACCTGGTTGGAGATGTATGTTACTCTTGGGGCTTGGGTGTTTTCGAGGAGCAGGATGCAAAGAAGCTTCCAAATACACGGCCTACAAGCCATGTACCTCATGTATACAGTAGCATAAGATAAAATTCCGAGAAATAACATTAGTGCTAACCGAGTGCTACATAATGGGAACACTTATCTCAAAAGCGAAGTTAACCGCATGCCCGGGTCCTTGTCAGCCTGAAAGGGAGCTTGAACCCTCCAGCTATTAGAGTCGCTCAGCACTACAACCAATCTCCAAAAGCCTCCGAGCTGCGACTGGAAATACCAGCCTTGCTGATTCCTTTCTCTGGTTTAGGACTGGAATATGCAACCACAAGGGTAAAGGGAGGGATGCTCCTGGAAGCGGAGGGTTTGGGTCCCCAGTATTCTGGTCTGTCTGCAGCCTTCGTGTATTTATTACTTATCAGTTCTGCTTTCCAGGCTTCTGGGGCGAAAAAAAACCAGTGGGAAAATATAAGCAACATAAAACAGATAGGCTTCGAAGACCTTATTACCACCAATATCAAAATTACTCATTCGATAGTAAGCAGATGAGCTGCGATCCAGAATAAAAAATGCACTGGGCTGTAGCACTAGCTAGGAGATATTGGTAATAAGATTATTCACACATCTCTGCCCTTCCTCAAAAGGAAAAGATCAGCTGGTCCTTCAGTTCCAACAGAAGACTATAGTAAAACACTACATTTGAGCAAAGACACCCTCAATGACCACAAAACAAGGTGCAAGGTGCCAACATATGCACACATTTGCCATATGGCTCAGAGAACAAAACAGCTTCCAAAATCTGTATTTGCCCCTTACAAAAGGCAGCAATAAGATGGAGGAGAAGAAACCAACCAAATATTTTAAGAGACTGAAAAACTACAGGCAAGAAAGTGCTCAAGAAAAAGTGCAGCAGCTTTCATTTCAAGCAACAAAGCTCCTTCAGCGCAATTACTTTTTGAACACTCAGCGGGGAAAAGGACACACAATTCATTAAATAGTCAAAAACTAGATAACAGAAAGCAGCACCGAAAGCCCTTCAATCATTTCCTGGAGCACCCGATTTCCATTACTTCTGTGTAACACTACATTAAGCTCTGCTGAACAGCACAGTGAGGCCTGTAATAATTTATTTTACTCATCTATAGCAATGCTCAGACCTATCCTATACTGGCTAAAATGAGGGAAAAGTAGCAATTTGTATTTTTTGTCACACATTCTTTTGCAGGCAAAGCATTCTGAAATTATTTTCCCTGTATCAATCTACCAAGGATTTGGGCTTTTGGTTTTGCTGGAGAGACCTTCTCAAAGCAACTCCTCGTAGCTGGTTAGAGAGAGGCTCTGAAGCAGTGACACCTACCTGAGCTGCAGCTCCTTTCGGGTGGGCTTGCGTTGGATGGCAATGGTGGCATCCCCTCCCCCTTGGGGAATAAAGGCCTTTATTTACAAGTTAAAAGCACTAAATCCATTGATATTTGAGCCTATTTGTTGCAATCTAAGACAGGAACAGACAGAATGGGTAACAGTGAAACAGATTATTGCTGAAAATAACTGCTAATGGTGAACGCCACCGCTACGATTTGCTCTGTTTAGGAAGATAAAAATGCAAGTTTGTATTAGAGATTGTCCATGTTTCTATTCAGTTGCATAAAATATATCATGAGGACCCAAATTATCTGCGATATACAACATATAAATAGAGTTACAAGCTATCATTGCAGCTTCTCAACAGCTCCTCACGCAGTGTCACCGTGCTCCCCGCGCCGCAGCCATCAGCGGCAAACAATTAATTCACATTATGGTGGCTATAAGGCAGTAGTACAGGACGTATGTAGGACATACTATGAAGATGAACTCAGCATTCCAAGGCTCTGTATGTCTGCCAGATAAAAACACAAATAACACCACGCACGTAAATCCATCCTCCGGCAGCAGCCCCTTCTGCTCCCGGCTGTTTATAGCCACCGCGCAAGCGATGGAGCTAGGAAATAACTCCCTCCTTGCCACCTGCTCAGGCTGCTGCATCGCTTAAAAGAGGCAGAGAGGGCCAACAAAATAAAATAAAAGCACATATTGCCAACCCGTTGTCGCTGGGATGTTATTCTAGCTAAATAGTCTTAGTACATAGCGGGCAACTGCAAACAGATCAAACCATATGAAGGAAAGCAAGGGTCAAGCAGAGTTATGTGCACACTAGAAGAGCCACTGTCACCTGCCTTTTGGTTCTTTCTTGTTTAAACCTGTCAATATTCTAATTTAAATTATTTATCAGGGTGAATATTAGGAAGCGCAATTACGATCACCAAGACCCAGGCTGTTGTAAGCTCATTTCTCTGCCCAAATGATGCTCGTTGTTCAGAAACATCCTGAATTCTGCTCATATATGAAGAAAATTCACATTGAATCAGAACAATGACAATTTTTCTACTTCCTTTCAAGTAGTATTCCCAGGAAACAGAAGCCTATCCAACTTGGTCAGGGATCTGCTGGACTTACAGCTACGCCTTGTAACTTTTCAAGTTATTCTGATAGCAAGTCAGTAGTTCCCACCTTCAATGAAACTCAAAGGTTAGACCAGTGAGCAGAAAGATTTGTTTGCCTTTCTACATATATATATACACACACACACACACACACACAAACTTCAGCAGATCACGAATGAAATGATGAATGAAATTAAACATCTCTTGACGTACACTTAAGGACTGAAACCTCTACTATCCAAGACCTCCAGGTCTTGACGTTCATGTTGGTAGACAAAAGCTTGAAGATAGAAAAGCTACAGCCCCAAAACGATGAACAAAAAGATGCCGGTAGAGAACAAACAGCACCACGGGAGTCGGGCAAGGGGGGACTGATGAAGATCCTTATTAGTCAGGCGAGATTTAATTAACCTTTAAAGTGCAGCAAGAACAGCACTGCTCAGCTCCAGAGCCGAACAACATATGTACTCACTATTCAAATATACATTCCCTAAAAGTATAGACCCTTGCAGCTGCAGGTTTTAAGGCAACTGAAGTCTTCTGAAATCAAAATGATTCAATGTCTATCTAGTTTACCAGCTCATTCTGACAGTGAAAACACCCAACACTCAATGCCCTTCCAATCTGTACATTGACTTATGATAAGGATCACTAAAAGTACCTTGAAATCCTTGAAGGAGGCAAAATTCTCCACTCTGAAGTGTTTCTAATGGAAAAGTCCCAACAAAGTAGTTCTCCTGCTCTTACACTGCAAACAAAACCACCATTAGGCTGAGGACACTACTTTATAGGCAACAGGTGTGACCCATTAATAGTTTCTTTGCTAATTAGAAGATTAGCCCCACCTAAATGTCTCAACACCCTCCCAAAACTTTTCCAGCAGCTCACTACTAAAATTCAAAATCATTAGTGAAAGTTATTATATACATGCCAGAAAAAGTAACTGGGTGCAGGAAACAGAAATTGAGTATTTCATGAGGTGGCAAATATGGGTTAAAAATGGTATGCTTGCTGTCCACAAACAGTTGGAGCAGAGCAACATGCAGGAAATGTCCCTAGCAATACATATATTCATTTAAAATACTTATCTTTTCACTAGGAAGTAAAATTTCCAAGATAAATTACAGAGGAGACACTAGTTTTTATGCACCATTTAGAACCCATTACTCCCGCTCTAAACATTCTTGATGTATGCTTGGAAAAGTTGGGAAGCAGCAGGCAGCTGGTCTCGCACAGGGGACAGGGCTGGGGCACATCTTCATGCTCAGCACCATCTTCACATTCAGCTTCTCCCTAAAAAGTTTCCCCAAAACAAACCTGCCAACCACAACTGCTGGCTGAGCTTCCATATAGCTCCTCTCGGACTATGGCTTTTTGGGAAAGTTGTTACTGGAAGAGAAATAATAAAATAGACTGAAAATATCCAATTTATAAGTTTGCTCCTGGCAGTTCAGGGAAAGGCTGGAAGGGAAAACCAGCGTTTCCCAGAGCAAGCGCCCTGGTTATGTCCCATACAATCTCCTTCACAGGCACCTTGTGACTTCCCCCAGGCACTGGGAACACTCGGAGCACCAGCCCCGCACTCTCAACACCCAGAACTAACACTTTAAACATCAGATAATTAAAGCACAATTCATTAGGTAACGTGGAAGGCTAACAGACACACAGAGCTCTGCAGACGGGAATAACAGCTATTACTCACTGCCCAGCCTGCAAGCAAGGCAGAGGAGAACAGAGGCAAAGCCAAGGGAGGTGGGGGATCTTCCTGCTGTCTCTCTGTTCTGCGCCATGCCTGAAGGAATTTAAGCCCAAGTCCTTGGGGCCACCTTCACAGCTGCTTTTCATCAGGCCAGCTCCAAATCCAGCTGGATCCCTTGGGCCAGGTGGGACTCGTCCCATCCACTCACCTATATCCATCAGCTCTTTGCTGCTCTCTTGGTTTTGCTCTGAGCAGCAGGCAAAGTTGCCAGAGGGAAGACAAATCCCCCCCTAAACTACAGAGGAAAACCAGGTAGCACAGAAGAGATTGCCCTGCAAACCCCCCATGTTTTGTTACTTTCTTGCATTTTAGTTGGTTTAATTTCTATCCTAAAAGTTGGGAATTTTATGCCGTAAAACACTAAAACTTAAGACAATTTTACTAGACATTGCATAGAAAATATCACCTGATGGCAGAAGAGGCATAAAATTCCAGGTGGCAACTCTTTTCCTTACAACTGTTGGCAAACAGGGATAGCTTTCCCAGCTGCCAGGAAGTCGGGTCCCTCGGGGTTGTACCATAAGATACTATAAACCAGTACCTAGTACATTCAGTTCTCCCTAAATGTTTCATTTAAATCTCATTTATCAACTTCTCTTTTTCATTCATGCTTCCCACAGGAACTAATTCACATAGGCAACTTCAAGTCACACTAAAGCCAATTTAAGAGCACAGGTCCAAGAATCTCGCCACGACTTCAGCAACCACTCAAAGGCCACCTTTCAAACGGCACAGATTCCTAGAAAACTAAATATTTACTTGGAGAAGAGCCGAGAGCAGCCTCAGTGCCCTGTCAGTGTTTGCTGGGAAGCTGTTTGCATCCTGGGAAGGACGGATTCCTACAGCTAAATCATTCAGCAGCAGACGAGCCGTAGGACTTTTCATGGCTGGAAGGAATAAACGACACCTCTACCTCAAATGGGAGATTGGGGCCATGCTCCAACCCAAACATTATTTTTTTTCCCTACAGAAAACACGTAGATACAAATCAAGGCTGTGCTAAAACCACAGCATGACTGAGGTTGTGCACTGGGCAACACAGCCAGCGGGCAGGGCGGATGCCTTGTGCATAGAGCAGACCTAGGGAATCTCTTTGAATACCTTGGAATTCCTGAAATCCTCTGGGAAGAGCTTGGTGCTGCGGAGCTGCAGTTGGCAGAAAGGCTGTGGCAATAAAAAAAGGCTCCATTGACCTCCCTGTTAAAGATTGGAGCGCCCACGTTGATATGTAACAGCCAAATAAAAAAGGAAAGGCAAATAAAAAATGAACTGCTGGTCTGCTGCTTCTACTGAAAGCCTTCAATATATGAAGTTCTGTCTACAGTTCATAGAGATACCGAGGGGAAAGCGTCACTGCTTTCTGCCACCCGTGGATGGGCACCTACACCAAGGCCTATATCCTGCTTCCTGAAAAAGAGAGCAAGAAAAAGTATTCCAGTAATTTGCTTTGCATTTTAATAAAACAAAAAATTTTAAAAAATTTAAAAGCACAATAATTATGAAATTGTGCCCTTGGCCAATTCACCAGGGGCATTCTAACCACAGGGAAGCTTGGTGCACTAGGGTGTTTAAAGCGAAAAAACACGATGGCCCTAAAATTCATGTCATTTTCTATTTGCTTGGATGCAAAATCAGCAAAAAGCAAAGAATTTTGCATCTAATTTCTTACTTTACAGCTTCTAAAGCAACTAGAAAGCTAGCAATACTTCATGCCGAATCGCTCTTCGGTTTATGGGCAGCAATCTTTTAGAAATACTGCTCGTACACCCCTTTGAGTCAATATTACAGCAGTCTGTCCTCTTTATTGACAGCAATTCCATGTTATTCTTCTAAAGTATGATCATCTCGCCTTGCTACGTGCATGGAAAGGTGTTTGAAAGCACCTATCTGCAGCTCTGTGCTCCAAAATCAGTTTTGATAGACAAATCCTAAATGAAACAAGACCCCAAAATTGTTAGGCACCCCACAAACCTCTACGTTTTGTTCTTAACTGTGCAAGCGACACTTTTCCTTCCTAAGAGGCAAGAGAGAGGACAAGGAAAGGAGCAAGACAAATATTTATCACAGGAGGTTTTGGAGCTTCAAGTCAGCAGATTATACAAAACCAGATATTAATACTTGGCGTTTTCAGTAAGTACTTAGCTCTTTGAGTGAGTTTTCCTACATAGTTAACATCCCTTCCTGCCTACTCTCTTCAGGACACTGTAGTTAACAGATCATACAAAGCCTCTGCACTTCCGAGTTCAACCCTCATTAGCACAGACAATGCTAATTAATGCCAAACGTGGCAGCCTCTTAAGAGCAAGGCACAGACCTGCCTCCAGGCACAAACCTTGCTGCAGACAAAACGCTTCTCCTTATGTGCGCTCTATCTAAGGTGGGGAAAAAGCAACAACCCTGGAAAGACCCCAAGCAGTGGCTGAGAGCAAAAGACACACAAGACGTTACCAGATTATGAAAGAGAAACATAAAAGAAGTTGCTGATGTGCCATCAAAATCTTGTACTTACAGTAAAATACAAGTGACAATAATTCATCTAAATCTTGCCCTTCATCTGCTTTTCCCTTTTCCTGCCCGGATTTCTCTCCTTCCTGTCTAACCTGCAACCCAGAAAGCTGCCCAGGGTCAGTAACATTTATTTATTCAGACCAACAAATTATCAAGCTAATTTCCAATATACTTTAACGTGGATTTCATTAAGTGATTTCAAACAGATGACACCATTATGCTGATAGGCATGTACTTAGGGTAATATTTTCAGCTGAGCGATGAATTATGTAGATATTGCTCACAGTGAAAACGGAAAGGTTTTTATGCTCATCTAATATACAATAAATAAAAATTTATCTCCTAAGGAGCCACACGGGTTTCTGGTGCTTATCTCATGGTTTATATACCAACATCTCATGCATCTAAAGCAGCCTCGAGCAGAAGCTGAAGGACTCAGCAAAATATCATTGCAGGAGGAGAGGATATTGCAGGGGAAAGAGGGGGAATATACATAAGTATTATCATTACCTACATAATGCCAGAAAAAACACTGCTTATTCTCACAGGCTTCAGGCTTGAAAGCTTGCAGAGACCATTAACAAGCATGGGGAAAGCCTCACATAGCTTATTATCATGATGATTGACAATTAATACTAAAGGGCAAACTCTGTCCCAGCACACAGATTAAGCCAGAGCTGGAAGAATTTCAGTAGTAAACAACTCAAAAAGGGAATTTTGTTACTTTGGATGAAACAAATTTTAAGCAGAGCACTTTTTCAGTCTAAGCAGAGAGAGACAGTCACTACAGGCCAAGTGTAGCTGCCTTCAAGCAAAGTGTTTCACAAAGCACTTAAATAACCCATACACTAACTAGTTGGGATGCGTAGTGAACATGAACACACGCCTCTCCTTTGCTTGACAAATAGCAGCAAAGATGCTATCTAGTGTAGAAATCCACACAAATTATGCAAATACTGCCGGGAAAAGTATAGGGATGCTTCAGCATTGTAATTCCAGATAGAAGTGGTCCCTCCACAGTGAGCTCTATTACACAAAAAGCCTAATCACAGTAATTGAACCTCACAAATGTTACCTCAATCTCATACATGAAAGCACGAGTGTGGACAAGGGTTGAGAATGAGCCAAATCCACGTGTACAAAATAAGAAATGCTATGACTGACCATAGGGACAAATGCCTTTAAGAGAAAGGGGATGCTTGCTTTAAATTCTGAAATCAGGATTGATTCAAGGTTAGATGTTCCTATTCTTCTTCTTCTTCAATGCTCCTTTAATAATTTAGGGGACACGGAGCTCCTAACCTTGAGGAATAAAACTGTGTCACAAACTGGACTGATCTTCTTGCAGCCCAAGGGAAAGCACTAAGCAGAACCTTATGTCAGGGTGAGAAGGTGACTACTGCCATCAACAGGAGCTTTGTCTTGCCCAACAGGCAGGTCAGAAAAGCAGCAGCTCGCTCCTCTCCCTGCCAGAGATCCAAAGCCTCCAGGATGCTGCTCCAGCCACAGCTTGTGACAGCAAGGGAAGGATGCCCTGCAACAGATATGATAATATCGTGAATGTTATTGACTGCAAATGGAGAAAAAAATATAAGTACTATAACTGCCAACCTCCAACTGCCTACACGCAGCACATGTAAAGGAGCTGCTGGACTGAATGGCTTACATGAGTACTTAACAGAAGCAAGACTTATCTTTCTCCAAAGATAAAACACAACTGTTTAAAATGCCATTAAAAACAATGCACTTCACAAATAGCCATGGTATTAATGTGTTTCTTGTGCTCCTTTCCTACTGCCAGCTCAAAAGCCCATCCCATCCCCACAGATTCTCATAGCTCAGTGGAGCTAAATAAAGGAGTACTCTGTGGAACTGTTTATTTAAAATTTCTCTTGAGTATTAAATGCCAAGAGGAAATATGGAAATGGTCACTCCTACACACAACAGAGAGTAGCTGATTCAAAACTGTGCTGTATTTTTAATCAACACATGTGCAAATCTGAGTCATGATCTTTATCTTTGGATCAAGTTTTTTTTATGTAAAGATAAAATTATTCTTGGACACTACAGCTCTACGTAACTCTGTGGTCAGAGAAATTCCTGGCTTTTGGTTTCAAACTCAAGCTCTGTTTTGCACTGCCAGCCTGGTGGTACCTGGCAATAAGAAAGAACTCATCGTCACCCCAACAGGCAACTACAAATGGATGTTTCAATATGCACCACAATTTCTCCATTCAATCCCACTTCTCAGAAGTGGGAAGTTCTAGTAACGACTTGTTTTAAGAATCAAAAAGAAATGCTGAAGCAAAAGCTTTTCAGGAGAAAACAAACAAACAAACCACTGCCTCAAAACAGCTAAAGCACCACTAAATAACCAACCTGCTATTTCTCAGTTTGCAAGTAAGCTGTAATATTACATCTAAACCAATGCTGGAGCCCAAAATGCCAATTTTTTGCATTCCATTCACATAATATTTACTCCTAATGCAGCCTTGCCTTGCCCAAAGATACAACCTGTGGGGCCTCAATTGCTTTGTCCAGTGCATGACACTGCGGTCTGAGTGACAGCCCGAACTGCTGCATCATACAAAAATATGCTTGCAGGCAGTTCAACAAGCACAAGGGGAGCTTCTCAGGATCTTGAGACAAGAAGGGAGCATTTTTCAATATCCTACTTCAGGTTAGACTGGAGTATTTTAAGCTTGTTTCATTACTAGCGACATACATTGCTTGTAATGCAGCTCTTCCTTGCAAATACAGCCTAGAGCTTTGGTTCTCTTCAATACTTTGGGTGCCAATGCAAACCAAGAACTTGTTCTCCCTTTACACACAACATCCCCAAATTTGCAGGGAATTATGCAGCACTGTATTCATGGAATATACTCAGCCTTCTTCCCATGTAGCTGGTGGAATTCCCGTTGACACTATTTCTAGCTCAGAAACCAGCGTGTTGATAACGGGCAGGGCCCTGCAGCAAGCAGCTGTCTCCCTTGGGAGCTGTTTATGCAGCAGATGCTGTTATGCATCATAAATATGCCATGTTCTATCATGCGATGAAACAAGCCCTCCACTCCCCCTCTCCCCTCTGCAAAAAAGCCAGGAGGATTTCCCAGGAACACAATAAATTCAAGCATTTTCATTCCAGAAAAGGAAGCACATTTCTTTTTCCCCTCTGGGAAATCTCTGCACTTTTCAGTTCACTTATTTGAACCCAATGTATTTTTCCCTGCGAGCCTCTCCTCAAATTTCTCCCCCATAGGGTCACCTCCTCACAAAAGAGCCTTTCATACAGGTTCCCAATTAATAAAAATAGCTTAAGAGAGCCCTGCTGCACTGTACATTAACTGTGTGCCATTCTGTCTGGAACCAGCAGGCAGAAATAGGACGCTGTACATCAAACCACCCAGAACTTGGCCTGTACAAGGACTTCATTGTCCTTACACGTGTAATGTGTCCCATTGAGAACAATAATTATCATCCAGACTCGAGGTACATGCAGCCTGGGAGATTCCAGCATTGTGCTTGTTTGATACTTATGTGGATGGCCCCAGTCCTCCACTTTTCCTTTTTTCTCCCCCTTTTCCCCCCCGCCAATAGCTCCGTTTGTCAGAGCAGGTTGCAATACTCCTGCTTCTGGAGGCACTTGACAATGGAGAAAACTCGCTGTCACTTCAAGTCCAAATGACCAAGGGAAACAACATGGGTAAATGATGAGAGTTCAAAAAAAAATCTGCTTTTGTTAAGCAATAAGATTAAATCTATTTCCTTTTACAATAACCTGTCACAACCAATCTCTTTGATTTCAAGATGTTACCTTGGAGTCCGTTCTGTCTGATTAAATTTCATAGCCTGCATTCTGATGGGTAAATCTTCATCTGCTGTTCATCCTATAGACTCCATGGGCAATTCAGCAGCACAAGAAATGGCTCTGTAGCTAAAGAAAATTAGGGTTTAGCACAATAATTTGTAGTCATTTTCTGATTTCAAACATGGGCAGGGCCAAGACATGAGGAAAAGGATGAGAAATGGTCCCAGCAAAGCAGATCTCTGTAGGAAAACTATAGACACAGTTATTCTGAAAGCCAATCACTTGCTGACAGTGATTCACTACAACAGAAGTCTTGATCAATC
>JAVCKT010095933.1:0-13991 GCA_032273925.1 Rhynchotus rufescens
GCTCCTTGTTGTACAACCCACACTTCCTGCCTGCTCTCGCCACTGTCTCCTTCCCACGTTTGGCACCTGCCGAACATTTCTCTCCTTTGGTTTATGTGCCAGGCCCCAGGGTGGACTCGGGCCTGCTCCGAGTGTCCCTTGTGCAGCTGCCTCCTTCCCCGCCTTGTGAGGCGGTTGTGTTGCTGGCCTGACCCAAATGGGGTTTGAGCTCCAAGCTGATACCCTGCACTATCACTGCACATCCAGTGCCATCAACCAATAAATATTAATGCTCTGAACCTGTAGCTGATATTTTTTGTATGAAGGTGATAGCTGAGCTTGTATCGTGGCCTAGGGGAGGGCTCTTGTTCTTTCTGCACGTGTAGGGTGCAGTGCAGAGAGCTGCATTATCCTGGCTGCAAATGGAACTGAGTCATGAGGGAAGTAAATTGGAGCCATTGGAATGAGCACCGGGCTTTTCAAAAACTAGTACTTTTTTTGGAACTTGAAGCTGTTGATCTATAGTGGAGGAATTTGATAAACCATTTATCGTGAACCAAGATGCCTAGAAAAACGTGCTGAGGCAAGGCTGTCCTTTTCCTTTTTGGGAAGTTAACCTCTGAAAAATCTTGCAGACTTTCCATACTTACTTCTATGCCCAGTCAAATAGCTTCTGCTAGGTGAAGTGCTTTTAGTTAAAGAAAAACTTTGGCAGATTTTTTTAATGGACATCACAACTATTACAGTTAATGCTAGACCATTTTCTGATGACACACATGTTCATACTACCATCTAGTGCAATTTATGCAGCAGTGCAGTAGCTGTATGCAGTATGGCATATGAAGTCTTTATTAATGGATTTCTCTGAATGATTTATCTCACTGATGTGCTTGCTGACCACAGTAATAGTTCCCTATTAAATGAAAATAGAAACAGAATGTAACTGGTCTTCTACCACTGTGTCCCATGTAAACAGTGCACTGCTTTGCTTTATTGACCTATTTTTTTCATACATGTTAGTAGTTTAAAGATAGTAAACCTTTCCTCAGCATATTAATACACATCTACGCACTCCAGCTGAATTATGCAGCTCTGGGGGAATATGAACGAGCAGTGGTTGGTTTGTAAGGACACCTTATTAAAATTTGTAGTGAAGCTTAGTAGACTGTCCCGATTCCATGGGCTGTGATTGGAAAAACCATAGTAAGTCTGTAAGACCACAAGTATTAACATTCTGACTTTACCAAATAGTAGGTATTAAACAACAAATGTTACTCATTCCTACTGGTAACTACTACTGTGGTATCAGTCTTCTAATGTGAAACAGTCCAGCTTTTAAAAAGTTATGCTCAATGGGCATCCAGAAATCACACAGGTTTTTAAAAATAAAATACCTGTTTCTTACATGTTGGAGTTATGTCATTGGTATGTTTGATTCCTTGGGAGTTTTTAGGTTTTCCTTGCATCTGTTTCTAACCTCATGGTTAGTACTAGGGGAGATCCCATAAATGCTACTTAATTTCTTCATTGTATAGTCGGGAAATGGATGGATGGACATTGGGCTGTGGGCAGCTGCATCCCTCCTTTTTCACTTGCATCACAGGCGCTGAATGGTGCTGCTGGGAGAGCTGCAACCTCCCCTTCCATGGAAAGCTCAGTCCTTTGCTGATAATCTACTCTGATATTTTTTTCCAAGCTGTTTTAGGGGATTATATCCCAGCAAATGTGGGTTAACCCTTCCTCCATGTGGAACTCCATGCTTTGGGCAAGCCCCAGGGTGTATCTTGACTTGGATCTTTCTCTCTTGTTCTGTTCCTTTGCATCAGGATCATGGCAACCTCTGGGTTTTCTCATTCTGTGGTATCAGGAACTGTGACTAGAAATATCTGTGCTTTTCCCTTAACAGCAAATTAAAACTAGCGATCTGAGGGGGCAACCTACTCAAACGTGTCCATGCAAATACAGACCTGTGAGCCCATTTACAAATAAATCACATTTGCACAATTTGTTATGTATTTCTGCTGGAAATAAGGACACCCTCTGTGATTTGGGTAGTACTCTCAGCATTCTGACTACTACAATAGAGTTGATTTTCCATGAAATTAGATCAGTGTTTTTATGCAAATGTTTTTGTACTAGTTCATGTCACTACATAAGGGTACATGCAAAACCATATTTCCATATTTGCACGGGTAACTCATGATAGGCTAGAACTAATTATGAATGTGGCTACTATGCTAAACTGTCTGCAAATCCGACACATGTTTTGTTGCCTCAGCTCCTGGAATGTATCTTCTGCATATTAATGCTCTATGTGTCTCATTTTGTAAGTACCAAGGAACACATAATAAAAATGCTGTTCAGACAACTGGAGAGAACATCCAAAACCATATGTACTGTAATGATCTACTTTCCATATTCACTGAATATGCATCATCTCACTTCTACACTCAAACAGCATCTGATCGTTCAGTTTCCCGTTACCTTTCCCTGTTGACTCCAGTATTTGTCTCCTCAGTCTTTCCTACCTTCTTCCCTCTCTCTGCTTGGCTTCCCATTTGAGTGTTCTCTCCACTTCCCAACTCCATCTCTAGTTCCTTATGTTCTTTCCTCCCATTTCTACTTATTGAGCACTGTATTCTCCAATTCTTTGAAAAGGGATTTTTTTTTGTGGGGAGGAAAAAAAAGGTAACATCTTCATCTCGTTGCTTTTCCAGATGTTGTAAGGAAACACTGAAAATGTGAAAGAAAAAAAAGGCAGATTTGGTTTGTTTTTTTTTTCCTTCTTGGAATGAATAGTGAAGTAAAAAGTGTTGATATGATAATGTGATAGTTTTTAAGAATGTTTTCTGCTGCTAGTAAATATGAGATCATGAATATGAATTCTTAAGTATATCATTTACAAAGGGCTTTTTAAAAACAGAATCTCAATTTTGTTTGTATTTGAAAATTATTTCGGAATCCCAGGTGGATATGATCATCATCTCCTTTTTAAGGAAGTCGGCCAGAGTATTGTTTTCTATTAATATGTTTAATTTTCCAGTCCTATTTTAAGGCTGTGTAAGTAAGGCAAATGTACTCATAATGAACTTAATGTGCAGCAGAACTGTCTCTCTAAAACTAGCTATATTTGTCCTTCTTCAAAGGTAAAAGAAATTATACTTAATATATTTGTATTATGTCATATATTTGAATTAATAAAACCTCTCTTTATGGGAGAGTTAAATTACACATAATATCTTCCTCATTCTCAGAGAAGTAAACACAATTTAGTTTCAAAGAGTACATAATATAAAGGACCTGTTTTGTTCCTCTGAACATCCTCTTCTGTCCTCATAACTATCTCTGTGCTTTGCTGCTGTAAGTATCTGCAAGGTGTTAGACAGACTTCATGCTACTCTGTAGCCCATCAGTCTTAATGCAGTGACAGATCTTTTTTAGTAGGCAAAAAAACAGGAAAGCGCATAGAAATTTGGTGACAAAGAATTGAACAATAGGAATACAATAATTACAATAATTCCCAAAAAGGAATACAATTAATCCAATTAATCAAAAATGAGGAGCAAGAACCTGTAAATTACTTCAGAAATGCAAAGTATGGGAGTAGGGAGGCAAGTTTGTATCTGTGTAAGCGTCGATGAAGGCGGTATCAGAATATTGCTGAAAAGTCAGGTTCCCAATGGTGCAGGAACTAGAGGAAGGGTCTAAGAAAAAGCCACAGTAATTATCAGGGTGCTGTAAAAACCACACCTTTGTGCCTCACTACAAAGGGCAGGAGGAGCGTGATTCCTTCAGAAAGGAGCCTGGGAGGTAGCTGGGTGGCAGTGCAGAAGTATGAACACATGTAGAATCTACTGGGCATTAAAAAGCTTTTTAATTTCCGGTGTGGGGTGGGAATAAAGGCATAAGAAGAACCAAGGGCTAGAAACCAGAGGCAATGCATTCAAATTAGCAATTAGATGCAGATTAGTGTGTCAGGTAGGGGGAAAGATGAAGGAAATGATGAAGGAAATGATGCTTTTCCCTTCTGGAGAGGTTCAGTTGAGAGCCGTGCTCCTTCCCAAGGCTGTTTTAGTCTGGCTAGGCTATTGCGCTCAACCTCGCGGGGTGATGCCTTCTCCTGCTTGTAACACGGCTCAGTGTTCTCCCCCTCTTCATGACATTTTTGTATTTCTGCACAGAAATATCATGCCCATAGGTAGAGTCAGTTTAAATATTGCTGGAGTTAGTATCTCCAGCATCGGTATATATACAGGTTAAGAAGAAAAAAATAAACATAAAATAAATATGTAGTAATAAGTGTTTTGAATTACAATTATTAAATTATAATTGTCATACGAGAACTTTTATTATTAATATTAAAAGACCACTAGATGGCACTGAAAGTTCCTTTACAAATACACTTTGCAGGACAACCTGATTATCCTTTTCTTTTAAATCAAGGCTAACAACAATTTTTGAACTGCAGTATGAAGAATCTAAGCAGTATAAAGTTCTGTTATTGGACAAGATGCATTTTCTTTGTTTCTATTTGTTATAGAAAGTATACAGTTCACTATTTTAATGTATCTGAAGTATCTTTATGCACAGACTTGGTTTAAAAGACTTGGGTCTTGGTTTAAAATGCTTCTGAGAATATGAAATTGCATACCATTCAAATACATAGTTGTTTGTTTTTGTGTGAGATCCTATTCTTTTCCTCTATAAGTGAATACAATTAAATTACAGTGATATTTGGTTGCAAAGAGAAATGGTCTCCTTTCTTACTAAGACATTGCAACAAGACTGCATAGAAGAGGTTTATCAGTGCACAGTGAGAAGCATTATTGGTTTAGTAAAACCCAAGATGGTTCTTTTCTGGAAATGTCTCTATTTAAAATATAATTTACACATAAAAACTTATCACTGCTGAAAGCAGTTTCTTCCAAATAGATGAAGTCTTTAAATACTAAAGACGTTAAAGTGGAAGAAACAGCTGCCATTTCCAATTTCCAAATAAAATTTTAAGCTTCTCAGATATCAGGGAATGACTGACTTGTGCTGGTGTGAGGGATCATAGGGGTGGTGAAAGCTGATAATATCTAGGAATTACTGTATAGGTCTGGTTGAAGAACTGGAGCCAGCAAATAGTTTGTTGTAACGCATCCAATATTTTGAAAAGGAGTGATGCCGCATGGTCATTTCTGATACAATTCTAGCCAGAAAAATAAATGACATACAAGTTTTTTGCCAATGACAGCCTCATCCTAGAAAGGCTGTTCAAAACCAACGTGTTGTAGCAGGGTGAATGGATGTGATTAGAGCTCTGCTCTCAGGAAAGTCGGGGCTAGCATATACCCTGCTCAGAAATTGAAACTGTAGTATATTTGACAGTTTGGGCTTTAGGAGACTTACCTGTAGATAAGACAAGATTGTCTTTCTGTAGAAGAAAGTGATGGATACTTGTTTTTCAACCTAGCCTATCAATGCTTTGCCATACAAAAGGCTATACATAATATAAAGAAGCCTTCAGAAATGAGATAAAAAGCAGCCCCAAAATCTAACAAATGAGCAGCCAAAGAATTACTGAAGTCATTCAGATAAGAGGCTGACAAATCCTGGCAGATACAGTGAGAATGCTGAGAATTTGGATGCTCGGGGCACCACTAGGATCTATTAGCAGCGCATGTCAGCACTGATCAGCAAGCACTTCAGAAGGAAAAGAGCAGCTACTTAAATACTCTATTGACAGGCAAGGCAGCAATCGTTAGGCAGTGAATGGGGTCCTTTACCCAGTTAGCTTATTGTGGTGTTGCATCCAACTTCAGAGCAGGGGACTGGAACTCTTTTGCTATTTATTTAGCTTTCTTTACCTACTATCTGTTTATTACGTTGTCATCCATGGAAATGGGCATACCCCATATTTACTAACACTTTAATCTCTCTCTATACCCAGCGTTGCATCCAAACTAACACAGACTTGGTGCTGTGGTACCAATCACTGTTTTGTATGGGAGAATGTTGCAGCATAAAACACCCAGACTGACACCAGATGTACACACAGACACTGTTTTTAACTAGTTTATTCTACCCAATTATATAGTAAGATGCAGCACTCTACATTTGGGGTTTGTAGTGTGTTGTTCCTGCAGCAGGTAAATGCAGTGAGTAGCATGTCCAAAAGCAGGGCTGTAGTACATGAGGAGGAGGATCCTTGCCCAGGCCACAGGCCTGGAGCACGTCTGTCCTCATTATCCTTCCTTGGTAGCACTGTGGATCTCTGCTCTTCCTCCATGTTCTCTCCCCTGGGCTATTCTGTGTAGGTTGGAACCATTTTCTGTGTTAAGACCCCAAACAATCTCCAACGATAACGCAGCTCTCAGCGCTACGTTCCTTGAGCGACCTGCAGCAGCCTGCTTGTCATCTCTGCTTATCTCCTGGGGCTTCTGCCAAGTGCTTGTAGTTTCAAGGCCTCCACTATCATCTCCAGTCCACTACCAGGGCTGGAGACACTGCTACACCTTTGTGGCAGGGACTGGTTGTGCAAGTACCTTTTCTATCCATTTTTGATCTGTAGATATTATTCTGCTGCAGGTATTGAAAACAAATATTCCCTTCCCTCACGACCTAATCTTTTTGGACTAGGCAGGTGCCAAGCTGTCAGAATTTACTGGGGCAACGAGCCGACCAGCTGGGCTCTGTCAGTCACTGCCTGACTGAGGACCCCATTAGCTAGATTAGCTGAACAAAGGTCTGTGACCTTAACTGGTGCCTTGGTCCCAGGTCATACATACGAGGCATTTCTTAGTAGCTCAGCATATCACTCAGTTACAGGTGCATGTTTGTGACTTCCTGCTGCTTGCTTCATCTCCTCATTTTGGAGTATTAATTTGGCACCAAGGAAACATTACTCTGAGTGTGGTTGAACCCTGGAGCATATTGCCCAGAGAGGCTGAGGAGTCTCCATCCTTGGAGATACTTAAAACCCACCTGGATATGTTGGCAACATGTCAAGGTGATCATGCTTGAGCAGGAGGGTTGGACCAGATGATGTCCAGGAGTAGTTTTCAGTCTCTGCGATTCTACCCTTAATTCAATCATGTGTATGTCAAATGAATAGTTAATCACGTTTATGTCAATCTGTGTGGATAGTTCTGCATTAGGTAGCTGTGGTCAAATATTGTAGTAGGTTTCATTGATATAGAATTTCTGATTCAGATTGTTAATAAATGAACACAAAATATAAAAAAATAACATGAAAATGTCATAGCTTAACTTGGGCTGCTCAGCTGTGTCCAGGTATTGGAGTCACTGAGTGCAGCAGAGACACTGTGATGCCACTGCCAGGCATTGAGGCAAACTTCCAGTTTAGCAAATATCTTATAGAGGATGTAAGACGTGACACCCACAAAATCTTTATCTTTTTGAGGGAGTTTATTAATCTGAACTTTTTCTATAGATCTCTTCAAAAATGAGGGAGTTTTCCTCCAGTCGTACTCAAAAACAGCTATTCCCAAAATCCAAAATGGCCAGTTTTCCCTATGCCTTCTTTCCAAGATTTTTTTTTCCCTGGGGTCATCTTAATCTTATTAACTGCAAAAACTTATTTCTATGTCTCAAGTTCTCCTTCTAACAGAAGGACAACTATTTCCTCTGGATTCTGAGATTCTAGTACATGTGCATGCCTGTGGTTAGGTTTATATGTATGTATATATATTCTAAAATGAGATTTTAATTTGTCATCTATAAAATAATTGATTTATTCGTAATAACTGTGGTATCTGTATTTTCATAGTATAGCAGTATGGGTTTTCCATATAGAAATATCATATTAGTCCCAAAGTATATTAATCATGAGACAAGGGTAACAAACTTTGCTTTATACTTGGGCAAATCAGTATGTTTTACATTCACCCTGTAAGAGCTGGTTTAATCTTGCCTTATAGTTTTCTTCAGAGCTGTTGAGGGATTTGTCTAGTCCAAGAGGATTTGTATTGATTTCTCTTTCACTTTTTTGGTGAGCTTTATTCTCATTTTGTTGCTCTATTGAGCCTCAGCATCCTAGCCATTTGAGTTGTTATTACAAATTTTGCTTTATTTATGTTGTAATTCTATTAAAATGGTCAAGAATTTAGACCTGTTTCACAGCTATTAAAAATCTCAAGTTGCAACCCGTTTCCTGGAATCTGAAACACCTTTAGAAAGGGCTGACCATGTATTTCTATTTCCTTTAGGCAAACTAACATATATTATTTATTGAACCAACTTAGTAATTGGATGCTATTGGTCATTTTACTCTTTTGAAAAGTGAATGTGGAATTATAAGTCAATGAATTCTATTTCATGTGACAGCTGAATATTTTTGTGTGGACTGAATAACCTTCAATATCTGCACAAATATAGACCGCTGAAGAAGAGTAAAAATGTTTCTTGCAAATAAAAACAAATTTGAGTGTACAAGACTATTCAAAAACAATTCTTTTTTCAGTTGATTAATCAATATCTATAACATCAACCAGATTACCTACATGAATTAAATGATCAGGACAAACAGGCCTCCTAGGAAACATCAAATTATATCTTTTTCCAACTTCTGAACTTGGAAATGGGAATACTTTAGCTATTTTAGCACTCACATATGTAACTTTTACTACTTTTCATGTGTTCTGGATTTGATCAAAGGGCACAAGCAAGGGCTTAACTTTAAAGTGGTTAGATAGTCTCATGGTAGTCAGAGGGACTAAGTTACTTAAGCACATCCTAAGAGGATCTCTCTCAGAGAAGAGTGAATAAAACGTATACGGAAGTCAGCACTAACAGGACTGGTTATTAGTGATAATTCCAACCCGTTAGGATTATCTTAGTTAACATAGGAGATAAGAATCTTCTTTGATACGAAGGCTGAAGATCAAATCTTGCCAGATTTCAAATTGCTGCCATGCCCTAAAAAGGGAAAACTTTCTCAGGCAGAGCTTGGGCAACTTCCAAAAAAAAAAAAAAAAACGGAGAAGAAAAAAAAAAAAAAAAAAAAAAAAACCCAGATTTCTGCCCTCTTAATAACACCTCTGTTATTGTTTTCTGAGAGATGGATACCACTTGTAGCTGGGAGGGCTCTGTTTGGGCAGCAATAAAATATGGTTTTAGTGAAAAGTGAAAAGACAAACCCTAGTTTAACCACAACAACAACCAAAAAAGCACAATCCTTACAGGGGCTGAGTAACTTGTCTTTAAAATATGCAAATACTGGCTTCTATGACACGCTGTCTGCAATGTCACTGATTGTTCAGTTGCCTGAAGACTTCTTTTGTGATAGTTTCTGGAAGACAAAAAGAATTGAATTAGAGAAAATCAAATATAATAGGTTCATTATGGAGAAGTTTTTAAACATTAAGTTGTTTTCTGTTTCTGAAGATGACAGCATGATAGAACTAGTGGATGAAGCGCAAGTTACATTCCCTCCAAGAGAAGTTTAAAACTGATGCTAACATTCAGTAAAAATTTTCCTGGACTTCTGCTCTATTAGGGATACTATTGGCAGCTGCATGCAACTCAGGCTCTGAAATGAATATTTTAAAACTCTTTAATTAAAAAAAAAAAAAAATTCAAAAAAACCTACTTCAATATATTGTTACATACACTATATATACACATATGTTAATAAATTATTAAGATTGATCTTAGAGAAAAAATAATAAAATTTTCATAATGACTTTTGACTGGATAAAATACAGTATTTACATAATGGAATGCTTCTACATTCCCGTTTTGCATATGACTGATAGCTGGAGTTAAAGACTGAATTGGCTTTCTGACTGCATCATCTTTTGCAGCTAATAAAAGAACCGAATGATTAGTGGTAGCCCTATAACTAGGCTTTTCTTGTGCTAAAAATATCTTTGAAATATTTTCTGTACTTCTCTTTTCTATAAGAAATGATATTCCTGAACATTGGGCAAAAGATAAAATAAATGAGAACTGGGGATGCACTTGCCTGTGAGAACATTTCTTTGCTTATTTAAAAGCACACCTAAATATTATAAACTATACATTTCTAACTAAAATTGTCAAACATTTAAAATAGGTAGTGAAAGTGACATACCATTTGCAGAATTTCGATTTCTGTTTGAAAAGTCTCACAGACATTTTCCCAATGATCATCTTTGCAATTTTCCAATTCTTTCTTAAGCCTGAGTCCAAAAATAAACAAATTATGATTTCAGAGAACTCTTACTTAGATTTTTTTGTTCAACTTCAATTCTGATCTTCCATTTGATTTATGTGAGAAAAATCTCATTCGTGTATTTGCATGATCAGGATTTAATTTGGCCACTCTTGAAACTGGCAGCCCAATAGCCTGCTCCCCTGCAAGACCATTGGATTTCCTTCATTCTTGGCCATTTTGGTAGCAATATGGGGAGCTCTCAAAAATGACAGTCTAGGGTTTTACAAAGTATATCTTCAGTAAGTGCTGTATTACACCCCTTTCTAGACTGTGATGATGCCGGTGGTCATCATTTTCTTTATTTAAACACAGGAATTTGAAAACTGATGCTCATTTAGTATCCCATGGTTATCTTCTTCCTGGTTTGTCTGCCAGCCCCTGTGGCACTAGCAGCTATTACCTGGGAAGGTATTGCTTGAATTTGTGATGCATGGTACTGGTAGTTTAACATTAAAATCTGTTATTTGAAAATCAGGAAGTGTGGAGCCTGCACTATACAGAGATTTACCTTGGGGCCCGAAAGAAGTTGTCTGCTAGAAAATATTAGTGTGTGCAATTTGGTTTTCCCTGAAGGGGGACAGATCTTCCTAACTACGGTGCTTGTATGGGTAAAACTTTCTTCTAGGTCAGTGTTCAGGACACCTGTAAGTCATTAGTCCTGCGAAAAGCAGACATTTGAACTTTATGCATCACCCCCCTCCTTTTTTTTTTTTTTTGGTTTAGATTAATATTCAATAGGACAAGAGAAATCTAACCCAGAGCTTTTAGGAGTCCCAAGTATATGAGGTGATGAGATATATTGAGTCTTTCCATGGTTGTCAGTTAAAAGAAAAGCATCATGAGAAAGCTAAAGTTGATTACTCTTAATATAGTTTCAGCCAGCAATCAATGTGGATATTGTGGATCATATACACAGACTGACAAAAAGGAAGTGTATCTTCTGTTTCTTATTAAAGCTAAACTGTATTTAAACTTTTTTTCCTATACAAGAAAATGTATGTTTTATATCCAAATGGCTTTGATAATGGAAAAACATATAGCTTAGGCAGAAATACTTTAGTCACAACCTGGCATTAGCATAGGAGCATGAAACTTGACCTTAAGTTTGTTTTGTTGCTTCTTTGGAAAATGTAAATATCATACCATGAATATGGAAACAGTTTGACCTACATATTTGTGTGTACGTGTGTGAATTAGAAAGGGAGAAATGGCTCTTCTTTCTGAAATATTCACCCTGAATTCATAAGATATACATGTGTTCCAGCAAAAGGAAAAATTAAACTGTACTTTAAGAAATTTATATTGCAGCGTAATCAAGGTTACCGTACCGTTACAGACCCTTTTCACTGGGAGAAGTTCATCTCAAGGTCTAAGATCAGATTCTGATCTTGGTTATGTGGATTAAATTAGATTTACTTCATTGCCCTGTCTCCTCATTTTTTATTTCTGTATATGTTCTCTGTTCGTGTGATATTAGACTCGTAATTTATTTAAGACAAACAAAAGCCCTACTTTGTCTAACTTACTGTAGGAAAAGACACGTTCTGTTACTCTCAGAGAAAATGATCCCTTGCTGTCCTGCACGCCGTGAAGTTGATGCACGGCCTGTTTGCTGATTGTCAGCTAAGAACGATACCTGTCTGGGGTAGGTACAGGCCAACGATGAAACAACCAGAAGATAAGCAGTAACATTTGCTTATCTGTCTCTTGGGACTGTAAATTAATTACTAATAGCGATGTCCTTCGAAACTGTAAAGTTCTGCCAATGGCTTTTTTTTTTCTTTTTTTATAGTATGGAAAAGCAGTAGTAAAATTCATTCACTTGGACGTGATGTTTAAATTTTACATTAATCAATTGATTCTCCTTTCAGATCTTCCTTCTTTCCTATTTAGAAGCTAGGTAATTAGAGTATGTGCCAGGAATATTATGCTCGCCAGACAAGGGCTGGCTGTTAGGTTATAGTCTCCACTGCTAATGCAATAGAGAAGCTGGAGTTGCTGAATAAATGATGGAGCTTTACCAGAAGGCATGTGAGACGATGGAGCTGTTCAAAATAATGTTTGACCTGGAAATAGATTTAGTGTTTTCATTTTAGATCTAAGATAAGGAAGATGTTCATGCTTATCCTTTTGTTATCAAAGGCAATATGAAAATCAGTTACATATGGTGTGTATGGTCTAGCTGTAGAGTAGATTTTCTGTCATCAAATTATGATTTGGCCCTGGAGGTATTTTTTTAAATAATTTTAGCATTTTAGCCTCTTTGAGGACAAATATATCTTTCAAAAATGACATTGTAGTGGATTAATGCTATTTTAGTCAGTTACAACATCACAGCTAATGAGCTCTGATAAATAGCTGGGCTTAAAATGCCAGATTTGTGACAGGTGGTTTGACAGCTCCTTTGAAAAATATTATTTAAGATAAATTACAATAGCAAAGCCTAGTCTGAAATCAAATAGGAGGGACAGAGTGTTAGCTGTTGTTTGTTGGCTTTTTATTTTTGGATAGTAGGTTTCCTATCAACAATCCATTTTCCATTCTTTGCGAACATCAGCAGTGAGAAATAGATAGAGGTGGAGATGATCACTGAGGGTGATATATTCTGCAGCTTTGAAATGAGTACAGCTATTAAATGTCATTGTCATTTGTGGTTGATAAGCACTCTTCTTGCAATTCAGCTGTATATGCAGTAGGCAAATAGAGGGAAAAAAACTGTGAAATCAATAGATGTTGCTATTATGGAACTGGAGTACAATGAAAATAATGCTGTTGACACATAGGTTCTCTGAAAGTCATCCCCAGATTCATACTACTGGATCAAGACTCCAGAGGCTAAAACTGGAATCCAAGAATGATTTTATGTACAGAAGTCTGAGAGAAGAAATTTTTAAAGACAGGGTGAATATGTTTTATATATCTTTTCCTAATAACTGAAAGATAGGAGGCCCTATCCAGTTATTCTTTCAGTTGCAGAAGATGCAGACTATTTCTTTCTTACATTTTGCTGAGACAAGCAGAACATTTTCTCTTATTCTCCTTCTTCTCTTTGCTTTGTGCGTGCTTATTGTTGTATTTTTTTTACTATAAGCATAAAGAAAAAAAATGTATTGCAACTGAAAGGAAATGTTCAATGCTGTTTTACTGGAAATAGAATTTATGGTACAAACATGGAAGTTTCTTAAAGGTTAGTTTATAAACCTGAAAGCACATATGTTGCTTTTCCTGAAATTTAACAGAAAAGTCAGGAAAAATATTTATTGAGGTTTTAAGACCTGATTCAACCTGAAGAAAACTATAGAAGATTTCAGTTTGTTGTCTTGAGAGAAAGTAGAGCTAATGCAATGAGACCAGCCTCAATTTAGTGTTGGGGCTAAGTTAATGTGCAGTTCCAAAGTGACAGCAGGATTTTGCTGGGTATCCACAATCTGCTGGCAATACCAGACAGAGAATGTTATTGCTGAAGAAATCAATACATTTCAGGCTATTATCAATTGATTGAGAAAGGGAGAAAATGAGTCCTAAATAGAAGTCAGTGTTTCATAATATAAACTCAAGCACTTGAGTTGAACAAACAAATTATAAAAATACGTGCTTGATGGAGCAGAAATACAAGAAAGAAATTAAGAAAGTGATCTGGTAGCAATAGTAAATGATAACAAAATAACACAACATAGTTACAAAATCAATCAAGATACTAGGCTATATGAAAATGAAAATAATTGAAGAGAAACAGAAATACCTTAGGTAAACTTAGAAAACTTCAGCTTCTACTGTTCTGGATCAAATGCAAGTTTTCAAATACATAATT